>JADWQK010002384.1:880215-1135989 GCA_017933935.1 Sesamia nonagrioides
TCTGTCTGTCTGTTACGCTTTCCCGCTTAAACGTCTCAACCGATTTTGATGAAATTTGGCACAGACAATCTTTGGACCCTGAGAAAGAACATAGGCTACCTTTTATCCCGGAAAAATATGATGTTCCCGAGGGAAATCTAAGAAGCGCGATATAACCGAACTCCACGCGGGCGAAGCCGCTGGCGGAAAGCTATAAATCATAAAGTAGCGCTTGACCACAATCCCGCCTGATGGTAAGCAGTGACGAAAACGATCATGGTAAAGCGCACTAGTTCATTAAGAGCCTATTCACTCTAGCCTTGAAGATACTAAAATTGTGCTAATCGACTAATATTCTGAAAACACGTCATAGGTACCTCAAAACTCTCTTAAGCATTAATTTATTAGCTACTAGCTTTACGCCCGCGGCTTCGCCCGCGTAAATTTCGGTTCTATCGCGCTTTTTAGATTTCCCTCGGGAACATCAATTTTTCCGGGATAAAAGGTAGCCTATGTCCTTTCTCAGGGTCTAAAGATTGTGTGCTTTCCGCCCGCGTCTTCGCCCGCGTGGTGTTCGGTTATATCGCGCTTTTTAGATTTCCCTCGGGAATATCAAATTTTTCCGGGATAACAGGTAGCCTATGTTTTTTCTCAGGGTTCAAAGATTGTCTATGCCAAATTTCATCAAAATCGGTTGAGAGGTTTAGGCGGGAAAGCGTAACAGACAGACAGACAGACAGACAGACAGGATAATATTAGGATGGATTAGCATACCTACGTGTCATAAAGAATATCGTGTGTACCATTAATTGTCCATTAGTTTGATTATTTATCTATAACTAGAAAAACAATTTCATTTTAGAACTCTTTAGTATTTTTCCACCACATCACAATGACACATAGAACGTTACTTTTTGTTCATGCCAAACCCGAAACACGTGTCCAGTATTATTAAGTAAAGAATCTATGTCCAAAATTTTAAAAAGAAGTCATTAAAAACCACAAAGTTATGAGCTTGTTATCTTAGCTGATTGTCCCAACAAAAATATGGTCAACGCACCGCTCTTCCGACCGCGTCTGGGGCCCTAGCTCACATAGTATAAAACCAAAAATAAAATAGTATAGTTTTTATCCCGAAATTCCCTCGTCATTAAAACTTATGCGAGTGAAACTGCGTGGTGCAGCTAGTAGTCATCATCATCAACCTTTTTATCGTCCTACTGCTGGGCACAGGTCATACAGAGAAGGATTGAGCGTAATCACCACGCTTGCTCAATGCGGGTTGGCGATTTCAGACTTAAAGTCCAGGTTTCCTCAAGATGTTTTCCTTCACCTTTTAATCAGTTATTGGTGTCCAAGATATACTTAGAAAGTACATATAACTTAGAAAACTTTCCCCTCCTCTTTTATACTGCGTACAACATCGAGGGACTGGAACAATTTGCCAGCGGGGGTGTTTTCGTCGGACTACAATTTGAGTGTCTTCTAAACATGTGCGCTTTACCATCAACGATTGCATTATTGCTTATCATCGGGTGGGATTGCGGTCAAGCGCTAGTTTATAATGTGTAAAAAAAAAGTTACATTTCGACTGTCCCTAAGTACAGTATCGAAACTGAAATTTTAGGTTTTTTTTTTTTATTGCTGCAAAACATTCCTCTTTTAGTATATTTTTACACTGTAAAAGAAATTATGCTATAATATGACTTTTATCCATATTTTGTACTGGTATAATATCGATACTTGACAAATGATCCAGCCTAAATGATCGAATGTTCACTAACGATACTGTGCGCGGAGGCAAGAAGCGTGCGAGCAGGACGTAACTACCCATTTCTTTACCGTACATCGTGACCCTTGCCCGTGCTTCGTTTTAATTTATGTGATGATTTATTGAATTGACAATAAAAAAAGCTCTAAGTAACTGAATTTTGAACTAACTTATCGCTACTCTATGTATACTATAAAAAGTGCCAGATTCGATTTTGTACATCGTTATATTTTTAGATTGAGGTATCGAAAGTGACTGATTCGATATTATTCGCTGATGTTATTTTAATTTCCATTATCGAATCTGCCACATTCGTTATTACACACGGGTACATGATTTAATGATCCTATCGAAAATACCATTTACGATAGTTTCAATTGGAATAATTTGTATATTTCAATACTTGTTATTTATTAAATTCTGGTAAAAATGAATTTTAGTGGTCTTGCTCATTTAAATATGTTACATAGTATTATTTTGATCATTTTACGATGATATTGGTTCCATGATAGTGGACGCTCTTGCTTGAATGGTTCCTGGTTCGATCCCCGATTAGTGCTTTGCATTTGTGTGCATGTCTACATGTCTGTTCGCACAAGTGCAGGTGTTAACTATGTATTATAATAAATAAACATTTACAATAGAAAAGTATAGTTATTATGTGAGTTTATAGGTTCATGTACTCCTTACCGATATTCGGCTATGGTGGCTAATCTCAATGATCAGCGATCAATGCAGGACATATTATTATTATAGTGCACAATTGTGTGCGCGAACAAAAGTGGACTTTTTATTCCTCGACCCTTGTATTTTGATGTGACACGGCCAAAGAGGAATCTGGCGCAAGACCAACAGCTTAACGTGCTTTCCAAAGCACGGAGGTACAAGACCGCCAACTTCCAGACTCCGGGCTGGCTGGCACCGGGAAATTCTCAGGAATACATTTTACCCTGACCCGGAGATCGAACCCAGGACCAAAAGCACAGTCTTCGCTTTAAAGTTGCAGGACAAGTCGTGGTGGCCTAGTGGTTAAAACACCAGCCTCTCAAATAAGAGTGTGCGGGTTCGATTCCCAAGTCAGGCAAATACCAATTTAACTTTTCTAAAGTGATATCTACTTTCTAAGTATATCTGACTGATTACAAGGTGAAGGAAAACATCTTGAAGAAACCTGAACTTTAAGTCTGAAATAGCCAACGCACATTGTGCAAGCGTGGTGATTACGCTCAATCCTTCTCTGTATGAAAGAAAACCTGTGCTTGGTCGCTACCAACAGTAACAAGTACACACAGTACAGGACAGTAAAAAGTTTGATGATAATGACACACGAAAAAATACCAGCAAACTTTATTTAGATAATAATTTGTCGATGAAAAAATGTTTTCATTGTATCTGGAGTGGGATAACTTTCATCTTTATAATAATGCTGCACAATCTTTACGCCAGTATACCGATATTATTAATGAAAACATGAATATGAAAATTCTTTGTGCACAAAAAGAATTTATGTGACAAGTTACAGTTACAATTTTTCTCATAAAAAAACTCCAACTGTTCAATTGCTAGAGATTTTAAAAATAAAAATATAATCCTGTCACAAAATTCATCGAAATTAGTATGTGCTTTTGATTCTCAGAAAATTTTGAATTGTCCTCATGGTGACGTACCTAGGTCTATTCAATTATAAACGGAAGCTATCATTGTATAATTTTACTTTGTTTGGCCTTGGAAAAATGCTTGCTAATAAATACGTGCTTTTTATGGACAGAGTATACCTACAGGAAAGAGAGTTGAACGTAGTAAGTAGTAGCTTGCTTCAATTTGTTAAAAGAAAAGTAGAAGAAGCTGCTAATGATTTTTTCTTTTTATCTAATAACTGCGCGGGCTGTAATCGCAATCAAATAGTGTATTCCCTTTACATGTACCTAGCTAGAAATGTATAATAAATATCACTCTTCGCTTTTTAGAACCAGGGTATACACAGAACAAGGGCGATCCTGATCAATGGTTTGCCTTAGTACGTTGGTGTAAAACTAACGGAACCCCATATAATGTAGTAGCCATATAATGTAAATGACTCCAGATGACATTTGAAATGACAGATGATCAGAAATGACAGCCTCCGTGGCGTAGCGGTAGCGGACGCGGCCGCTGCGCAAGGTGGCGCGGGTTCGATCCCCGCACAGTGCAAGTACTTGTATGCATGAATATGAATATTTGCACTGGTCTGGTCGTGCCTCGGAAAGCACGTAAAACCGTTGGTCCCGGTTGCCATACGAACATCTTGTGGCAGTCGTTACGGGTTGTTGGAGCCCTCAAAAGTCCTACAATTGGTCTAACTGCAATGCTTCGATGTCGCCTTCGGGTTGTGGAGGGCAGACGGCAGTCGCTTCATGGAAAATGTCGAAGTTTAGCCATATCAGCAGTTGGACTGGTAAAGCGAACCCCAGACTCCAAAGCTGAAAAGGCTTCGGATGCGACTGGGATTAACACTGGGATGATAATGATGTCTGGATGATCAGAAATGGAAAAAAAGATACAAATAAAAATATGAAATCGAATAGTATTAAAGAAATTAGTGTGTTACACACACACTAATTTCTTTCCTTTCAAAGAGGATCCAAATTATTTAAAGTTTGCATGTTAAAATACCAAAATAGAAACAAGAAGTCGTGGAAGAAGGAGAGAAGATGTTGAACTTAAAATGTCATATACTCAACAACTGCCATTACCTGAAGCTAAATATAAGGATTTGATGCATTTATGTAACACAGCAGCCATACCCTAAGAATATCATAGATATTTTCAAAGTTTAAAATATAGTTCGGCCTCACCTGAAGACTCCGATGATTAAAATTAAATAAATATTGGTATTTACTCGTATATAATTTGGTTTTCATTTAAGAAATTCATTAAGTTAATTAAAGAACATAAAGAAAAATAACATTACTAAGACAGGAGACTCGTTATATTGTGTTAATTACTTATTATTACATTCTTATGTTACAAAAATAAAAATATAATTAAATTTTTTCATAAAACAACATTATTTCTTTGAGTATGACATTCAGCTGGCTACTTTAGGTACTATTGTAAAACAGTACCTACTCTTTTTGTTTTACCAAATTTTTATTTATTCTAAGTGGAAATAATTAAAATGTTTTGTTGTCATTGACAGTAATGGCATGACGAATTACCTAATTCAAGTACATTTTGATCTCATTATGCCAAATAGAACTTGATCTGTGATTGTAATTTTTGATATAATTAAACTTTTGTAATAAAAACTCATTTTTATTTTACTTTTATTTAGTTTGTTACCAGTTCATTCCGTTCGTTATTTATAGGTATAATATCGAAATCTAAAAATTACTCCCATGTACTTGATCGAATATGTCACTTTCAATATTTTTCTGTTTACTAAGCCCGACGTAACATATCGAAAGAGCCACTTTCGATAAACTTTTCAAAAACTGTTCCATAGTACAGTATCGAAAAGGGCAGTTTCGATTTTTCTTATTATTTGATGAACGTAATAAAGTATCGAAACTAGCTTTTCACAGAAACTATCAATAAATTCAATGCATAGATCTTATGTATTTGTTAATTACAATAATTTTAGTATATATGTGAAATTAACTGCAGTTAGCTCAATAGATGCAAATTTTATACGCAAAATAAACTTCAAAGTGCCCCCCTGTAAAGTGCCAGTTTTCCATTTCGATACTATACTTAGGGACAGTCGATTTGTTCTTGCCAGACCTGGAATCGAAGCTGCACACTCATACTTGAGAGGCTGGTGTTTTAACCACTAGGCCACCACGACTGTTACAGCTAGTAATACATACATTTATTTAACGATGTAATATTGTGTTGGGCCAAAGAGTATCAATTGAGCATAATTACCGGGAGGTCACCAGAGTAAGTGGTCCTATTACTCACCAGTCACCATGGCTTGGAATCTTGACAGATTAATTAAATCACACTAATCTATACTAATATATAAAGCTGAACAGTTTGAGTTTGATCGTTTGTTTGTTTGAACGCGCTAATCTCAGAAATTGCTGGTCCGATTTGGATAATTCTTTTTGCGTTAGATAGCCTATTAATCCAGGAAGGCCTTAGGCTATATAAAATCACGCTGCAACCCGGAAGGACCGCATCAGGAACTCCCGCATCTGTGGCAGTCTTCATGTCCGTGACATAGCGGACAAACTGCAGGAGGGTCGCCTACGTTGGACGGTCACGTCTTATGAAAACCGGCATGTTACGTGGGTCACAAATGTCTTGCCATGGCGCCTCCGCCGGGCCGGAACAAGCGGGGTAGACCAAAGAAGTGCTGGCTTGACGTTGTAAGAGATGACATGCGTGCCAACAATCTCACACCACAGGATGCTAAAGATCGCGCGAAATGGAGGATATTAAGTAAGAAAGCGGACTCCGGGCTCCAACGCGAAAACCGCGGATGCAGCCGGGATAAACGCTGGGATGATGATGATGACGAAAATCACGCTGCGACCAATAGGAGCGGAGCATAACAAAATTTTGAAATAAATCCTGTACCTATATTTTGGGGTTAATATAAAATGTTCAAATAACTAACTACACGCGAACGAAGTGGTGGACGGCCGCTAGTGTTATAAATGCATAAAGGCGAAAGTTTGTGAAGAAGTGTTTGCATGATTATTGCTTCTTCACGCTCAAACGGCTGGACCAATTTTAATCTAATTTGGTATGGACGTACCTTCGACGTCACCACTCCTGAACTTTTGGGCTCCATTGCGCTTCTGTTTTACGAGCTATGTAATAATAATAATTACTATTCCTTTATTACAAAATATTAACATATTAAAACACATACATTACACACACATTTACACACACACATACATACACACACACATACATTTTTAAACACACACATACATTACACACACACACACACACACACACACATTTTTTACATACACACATACATTTTTAAATTTAAATCTATTAGGTAGGTATATAAAATACTCCTGTCACAGTGGTTGTCCTTGAACTACTCCAAAACGGCTGAACCTATTTTAATGAAATTTCGTATATACATACCTACATTCGTTATGCCTTCTCAAGCATGTATATGGAATGTACAAATAGGTGTAATATAAATATAGACCAAAACTTATTCTCATAGGTTTTTATCTATGTTTATATTACTACTACCTACTAACGCGGGTGAAACCACGGCGAGCAGCTAGTATTAGAATATAAAAAATATTTGAAAATATAAAAAGTAGTAGCCCACCGGTATCAGGAACAGGCTTCAGAGAGAGGAACCTCCTGACAATGCGAGCCGTGTCCAGAAGTACTGCTTTCTAAACTATGCCCTTAATCCAGCAGCCTAACGAGAGCCTTCTAAGGTGTTGGTCGAGGCTCCTGGCTATTAAGCCAATGGCTGTCAGGACTATCGGTACAATGATTGTTGAATCTACATCCCACGTGTCGACAACCTCACGATCCAACTCAAGATACTTGATTTGTTTATCTTTCTTAGCGTTTATTTATTTATTATTTTTCTTTACATTTATTTTACTGCAGTAGTCTTGGTGGCCCTGTGGTTAAAACACCAGCCTCTTGAAGTATGAGTGTGCGGGTTCGATTTCAGGTCAGGCAAGTACCAAAGTAACTTTTCTAAGTCATATGTAATAAATTATAAGAAGTACCTATTAAGTAGTACGTATTTGATTTTTAAATATATCTTCGACACCAATGACTGATTACAAGGTGAAGGAAAATATATTGAGGAAACCTCGATATATTTTCCCTAAGTCTGAAATCGCCAACCTGCATTGAGCAAGCGTGGTGATTACGCTCAATCCTTCTCTGTATGAGAGGAGACCTGTGCCCAGCAGTGGGATGATAAAAAGGTTGATAATAATGATATTTTATTGTATTTACAGTCAAGACCAAAAGTCGAGTTGCAATCTCACAAAACTATGGCCAAGCAATACTAGTTGTAGTTACGACCTTCTTCTATAATAAAGTTTGATACACACTCATACACTTGTTGCCCGCTTATGATTGTTAGGTACTACTTACTAATTTCAACGTCTACAGTAAGTGTTTCAATGGCCTAACGGTTTTCGCCTTGATAGGCGTTCAAGGTGGTTCGAGTTCAAATCTAATAACTTGCAAAAATATTTTTTAAATGTTTATGTTTATTGGTGAGTTATGAATGCTGACAACAAAAATATCTAAAAATACCGATCTGCATCTTAAAGATGATACTTTCTTTTAAGATTTTTTCTATATTAGAGTCATTAAAAAAGATGACGGTAGACTTAAAAGAATCTGAATCACTACTTCACAAAAAATATTCCGCTACCTACAATAACTATTATTAGCTACAATAACTCAAATAATATTACTTAGCTGTTGTTGGTTGGTGAACATATAGTTACCAGTTTGTGTTATTAGTTTTACTTTTTAATCAATATGCAGGCATATGCAGCAATATATCTCAAATATCATATGAAACCGGCTTTTGTGTAAGTTGTTTTTATTATTATTTATGTAAGGTGCAAACCAATCGCTTGTAGCAAGTGTGTAATAAAATTGTTATTGTTTTAGAGAAATACTGTAAGCCGTTGGAGGTCAAGGTCAAGAGGTTGGAGGACGAAGGTAGCTGTCGAGACAAGTGAAACGAAACGACAATATTTACCGTTGAATAAACTTTTAAATCCTGCGAAGAAGATAGGTTGCATTTGTGGTTTAAAAATAAATTGGCGAGGCTGGTGGAGTCTTATCGAGCTAAATAAAAAAAAAACTATTTATAACAAAAACAGTGCAGAAGTGTCCTACAGAGTGTTTTAAATATATACCAATAAATATCTAAATAACGGACTCTAAACCATCTCTAAAGTAATTTAGCTAAGTGACAGTAATATGTTCGGTTGGCTTAATGGCTAACAGATGTCGCCTTTTGCAATTTCAATACAAATTACTTTTGGTAAATTATAAAACAATAATTTTGGAATTCGATAAGAAATAAGTTCGTTTACTTTTGAACTAAGAAAGCGCTTGAAGATTATAATCTCATGCCATCAAACTCCGAAAAAAGTCACTACAGGATGGCAGCATTAGTACCATGCTATACACGCAAAAAAATTATAAATGTAATAAGCACTATTCTGTGTTCTAAATATAGATTATTTTATGATTGCAATAATATTCAGGTTAAGCTTCAATCCTCTTTTCTTTAAAAAAATGAATAATTAAGCTATAACCTCTTTAATCATATTAAACGTATAATATTATAATTTTCATATCTAACAACCAAAAATGTTTTTTGTATTTTTTACCATAACAATATCATAAGTTTGTCAAGGATTACTTTTATATAAAATATTACAATGCTGCCGTTTCAACGTTTGTTTCATTTGTTAGTATAAGTATATCTATACCGAATAATATATAACTTTATAATATATTGCATTATAATATGCTTATTGTTTTATTTTTATATATTTTTTATTATATTACCCCTATAGTAAACTAAAACATATAATAAAACCCTTTTTTGGGATAAATATTCAATAAATTTTCCTATTTGTTTAAATATTATTTGCAAACATTTTTACTTTAAAATACAAATCAATTATCATAATTTTAAATTATATGAAACAACAAAAAGAGTTGCCTATAATAAGGATCGAACCCACAATCGCTCGCTTTTGATAGCACCATTGTTAAGTGCGGCCGCTAACGCTAATTTTGCATTACTTTAAAGAAAGACGAAGACTGCGATAAAAAAAATAATGCGGTAGTGTGCGTAGCCGGTTTAGCGCAGGCGACAGTAGTCTTTAAGGTGGGAATGGACTTCTACAGCTGATAGTAACTACACCAAAAAATTGATAGAATAAAACATTCAATACTATCCACTAAATATACAATGAGTGGCCTTATCGCTAAAGCAATCTCTTCCAGGCAACCAAAAAGGACAAAGATTTTCCTGAACCTTAAATGGGACTACAGTTGGTGCAAATATTATAAATACAATACACTAAAATTAAACTAATAACTATCTAAGCGTTTATTAATTAGTACTACGTTATCTTCAGTTAACGTTTACTAATTTGTAAACGTTAACTAACTTACCGATAACTCCTCGTCACCTAATAACGCCCTAGATAGAAATATAATTACATCCACTCCGATGTCGATATAAGGGTTGAAAGTAAAATGTTTGTATGTACAGTAGGTCTATAATAAGAGTACGCCAGTGCTGCACAACCCTGCTTTATTTCAAGTGAAACAAAAATCAACTTTATTCTGATCACAATTAAGTTGCTTTCAGAGTGAGTAATACTTTTGAAAAAGTTAGAATAATGTTTGAAGTTTTGGCGGAAAATGAACTTTATTGTGTAGGAATTAAAGTAATTTTTCCATTAATTCATTATTTGTTTACACTTTTGGCAGATAAATCGCGGGCGAAGAATATTTGTATGAGCTTGCACCTGCAATACATACATGCATGACACGAATCATTTACCTGGTGTCTCTGTGAGGATGGCGTGCGTTTCCATTGAGCAATGAATGGGTTGTTTTTTTTTTTGGTTTTCCGAGAAAGAAAAAATACCTAGCGATAGTTTTACGTTAAACTGATTAAGCATGGAATCATCTATGCTTAATTTTGTATATTAAACTAGCTTATAAATTATTCATCGTCATCATCATCATTTCACTGCTAGACATAGGCCTTTCCCAATGTTCCCCACGACGACCGGTCATACTTATGGTACATACCGACATATTCCAATATCTAATTACGAGAAATGCAAAATTAAATCTTTCATCTCTTAGTTTTAATTTTTCAAGCCTTAGCGATTTAGATAAAATTTGGAACATGAAATACTCTTTATTCCTGTAGTACGATCTCGTAGGATATTAGCTAACATCCAGGCGGGCGAAGACGCGGTAAAAGATTATTCATTTTATAAATGTGAATTCTCGTGGTAATTTGCGTATGACACTTTCAGTAGCAATACGTTTCTTTATTACAGTTCAACAACATTCATAGCGTTAGTGACGTTGTTATGCAGACACATTTTTCAAACATATGGAACAATGGATTAGCAATTTGCTTCAAAACGATTTCAATTGATAGTAATAGTGTGTTACGCAATTAGAGTGCTGGTCTCTTTTAGCTTTTCATGGTTTTTGACAGCTGAACGCATTTCGATGAAATTTGGATCATGGATAGGCCAAGACGTTGATTAGGACGAGGGATATCTTTATCAACGTTATCCCGGGAGCCTTATGATTATTTTAGTTCATCATCATCAGCCTCTACTCGTCCACTGCTGGACATAGGCCTCCTTCATGGCACGCCAACAAGCTCGATCCTGAGCAGTTCTCCGCCAGCCACTACCAGCCACCTTTTTGATGTCGTCGCTCCATCTCGCCCAAGGGCGTCCTACGCTACGTTTGCCGAGACGCGTTATTTTAGTTACTTAAGATAAATGTGCTATGAAGCATTATTATGCCTTTTTGTTTCTAGAAACTAGTTTCAAAGAACCTGTTTAAATAAAAAAAACCCAGGTTTGCAAAACTGTGTCATCCGTCAAACCGAATCTCGTGTAACAATGCGAACGTTCATCACTAACCTAACTCATAATACTAAACGGTCAATATGCATCCACGTCGTTGGTACACATATAAGTATCTATGTGTGCGTGTCTATTAGCTGTGCATGTGTGCGAACCCTTGTTCGTAGCGGTTGGTCGGCACAAGGCTGTATGTGAGAATTTTTTTAATTACAGTATTTAATTATTTTGAGAAATGTTAAGTTTGAAGGGAAAGCTGTTGGCGATGAGGATTTTGAGTGGATTAGTTAAAGTGGTGTTTGTGTTTTTTTTTTCTTTGGACAATTTGGGTTCGCCTGTTTTGTTGTTCAAGAATAAGTTAAGAAGATGGTGTTAGCTATTTAAATAATGATTAAAATTTACTCAGGTGACAGACTTTATTTATGCAATGACTGCCACAATACGTGTACAAAAGTATTGTCTAAATGACTAATTAAATACACTACCACGTAGAATGACAGCTGTCAGACTGTAAAAACATAAAGTATTTTTCGCTGTGGTAAATATGAAACAAAAGCAAAAATCAAACAAAAAAAAAATATTTTCAAACCGCTACATGCAAAGTCGCATGAAAAATAACGTAGAATTTCTAATATCAAATCGAATCACGCAATAATAGAATGCAAATTGGCATCTCTTTATTTTTAGCACTACAAAGCTAGAATATCAGAAGTTGCATGATACATTCTTGGTCAATTAGAGCGTAGAGCGGTAGCGGAATACGAGGCCTGTGTATAGTGGCACTGGCACTCAAGACAGACGGTACGTTACTCATTAAGTAGTTACAGTGAAAAAACAAACAAAAAACACGGTAATCGTAGAAACAAATCCAATAAACTTAACGAGATAACACAACAAGAATAAAAAGTAAAATTTTCGCGCTCGATGGTTTGACAGCAGTTCTTTTAAATTTTGAAAATGGAATAGGGAATGGAAAAGGAGTTTCGTGTTTCCGAGGTTGGATGGCCGTTTTTTGTGTCTCTGTGTGTGTGAGAATGCGTGAGTGGAGGGCAGACAGAAGCTTTATGGCGGTAATCGAATTAGTGATAATTAAATTAGTTTTGCGGCGAGCCGGGTAAGTCACGCAAGGAAAAATATAGGTTGAATATTTGACGGTGTTAAGTCTATTTCACTGTGTTTGGTGTAGTTTTAATTACTTGTTGAGTTATCGTTGAAAATATCGTGTTTACCTTCATTTCTTTCACGTAAGTAATTGCAGTATTTTTTTCTTCTGGTCGGCGTTATGTCAGTATTAAATCATTGTTGTTTAAATATTTTTTAATCGATTTGAAAAAGGAAGACATTACTCAATCGACCGTAAGTGGTATATGCATTTTTGTATTTTGTTCGCGGACAACTTCGTCGTTTATGAACCGTTTTTGATAATTCTTTCTTTTTGTTTTACTTAGTTCCTCGGGTAAGTGTGACGTTGTTTAAATAGTCAAACTATTTTCTTGTCTAGCGCTGTTTTCCAAAAATATGATCGGTGTTTGTATTTTTTTTTTAATTTATGTACTAATTAATTCCTTTCCCGTTTCACGAGTAGTAAAAACAATTTAGATAAGCTTCCACAGGCTTCTACTTATAAATTTAGTACTAAAACGTATTCAGATTATGTTCACACGCTAATATTAATTACTAATTAACATAATATTATTAACACACAGGTGAATGTATTGTATTTCATGTGGTTTTAATTAGGTCGTTTGTATTAATTACTTTTATAATTTATGTAGAATGCCCCATATAATTATTTTTACTAAGCACATACTGTGAACCCTAGAGAGGTACTTATAAGTATATTTATTTTATTAGTTGTGAGTACAATTTAATAAAATAAGTACACAGGGATAATATGACAAAATTAAAATCTCAGTACAAAGGTGCTTCTTAGGTCCGTGGCATAATGATGTAGCCTTTGCCAGTGTGGCTTATTTAAAGGTATTTTCTGCTTGCAGTCAGCTCTGCTACCAGTGATTTCTCCTTTTATTATTTCTTTTTTATTTGCTGTATTGCCAATTAACGCATTTTTACTTTTTTTTTTCTATCGGCTATTCAGCCCGCTACCAACTGATATTTATTGTATAGTGGCCAGTCATAACCGCGACCAGGTGGTATTTTATACAACTCGCATTCAGGCCTACTATTGACTATAATATCCTCTCTTCAGAGTGATGGTCCACTAATAATTATTGCGCCAGTTGCAGTTACTTAGAATTATTTTGATACAAAACGATAAAGGCAACATCGTTATAAAGGAAACCGAAATGTCCCAGAACTAAAAAAAAAAATCACGCGACATCTACCCGCACTGGACAAGCTGATCATAAACTCCTTTAGTCATAAACGTTGCTTAAATTTAACTGGTGATTGGTGACTGGTTTATGAATAAACCTCCTAAACACCGTAGTGTTTAAGAGGTTTATTCATAAACGATAATTGAAGTTAAGTGACGTGCAAACGTCAAAAATGTATGGTAAAACAGTCACTAATCACCAGTTAACCTTCAGCAAAGTTCATGAATAGAGCGTTGTGGAACTGATTGTCCAGGATATGTTAGAGATACTGCCAGAGGTTATCTGACAAGAGGTATCAGTATCGGGCCAGGGTGGCTGCCAGGAAACTTGGCGTTATCGCACAGGTTCGGCGGTACTTCACACCAGGGCAGCTTCTAATGATGTACAAAGCACAGGTCTGATGGTGTGTGGAGTACTGTAGCCACATTTGGGCTGGTGCTGCTAAGTGTCACCTGGCCACTTTAGAATCAGTGGAGAGGCGGGCGAAGAGGCTGATTGGTGACCTTGATTTAACTCGAGACGGTCTCCAAAGCCTAGAGCACAGGCGTAGAGTAGCCAGCCTTTCGGTGTTCTATAGGATGCATTCTGGTGAGTGTGGCTACCAGACAGTTTTGATTTCTATCATGTCTAAAATATTCTCTCATTGTCTGTCTTTTACTATGGACAATTTTATGTTGGATAAAACTTTTTTTTTTCCCCTGGTGGAAAATCCTCATGGATGTCCGCCGCCCTGAGGCGGGCGACGGGGTCTGGCAGACCTTACTTACTAAGGACCACACCGGTATTCCATCTCACACCTACCCCGGGGGTTGTGATAACGAACACTGCTTCCGCAGCCGCCGATTGGTGCCGGCCCGCCACTAAATTAACTAGGTTTAGCTCTTTTACTTCAGGTGGGTTTTGATTTCGACAACCTCCGTGGCGTAGCGGTAGCGAACGCGGCCGCTGCGCAAGGAGGCGCGGGTTCTAATAAATATGAATATTTGCACTAGTCGCCGTTAGTCCTGGTTGCTATACGAACATATTATGGTAGTCGTTACGGGTTGTTGGAGCCCTCAAATGTCCGACAATTGGTCTAACTACAATGCTTCGATATCGCTTTCGGGTTGTGGAAGTCAGACGGCAGTTGCTTCACGGAAAATATCGAAGTTTAGCGAAAATCAATAGTTAGATTGGTAAAGCGGACCCCAGACTCCAAAGCTGAAACAGCTTTGGATGCGACTCGAATTAATGATGAGTTTCTTTGACGAACTGGAATAACTTTTATTCTTCCATAGAATGTATATTTTCAACCAGCTGCCTTACCAGCCAGTCTTCCTTAGTAATAAAGTGTCGTCCAAGGACACTGCTTGTTACCCGTGACGTATTCAGTTAGCTAATGGTTTGACAAGAGTTGTCGTAACACTTTCAGAATAGTTTTAGATACTGTGACAATTTCTTCACTGTTCCAGCAGTAAGGCTAGGGAATGATTTGCCCGTGTCGGTAAGACGTGTTCAAAACAAGAATTCCTTCCTCTTGAAATGTTATATGCTGAAATGTTTCATGTTGAAATGTTAATGTTGTATGTTCGTCTCCTCATTTAGACCGCGTACATCGAGGTACTGGAACAATTTGCCAGCGATGGTGTTTCCGTCGGACTACAATTTGAGTGTCTTCAAGGCTAGAGTGAATAGGCTGTTTATAAACCAGTGCGCTTTACCATCAACGATTGCGTCACTGCTTACCATCAGGCGGGAATGCGGTCAAGCGCTAGTTTATAACATTATTTTTAAAAAAAACATTGCTCTTGAGTCAAGCTACCAACCATCTACTATCTAATAAGTAGGTATATTACTATTTATAGATATTTATTTATATAGATAGTATATTATTATTTATTAGATAGTAGATTACACATTTTATAACAAATTTTAATTAAATTTGGCACACATATGATAGTTCGACGTTAGTTCGTGTGTAGACGTTCGTGAGTAGACGCTAGTTCTGGTAATAAACCAGAACTAGCGGCCGCCAGCGACTTCGTTTGCGTGGTTTGGTTTTACTCCGCTCCTATTGGTCGCAGCGTGATATTATACAGCCTAAAGCCTTCCTGGATTAATGGGCTATACAACGCAAAAATATTTTTTTAAATCGGACTAGTAGTTTTTGAGATTAGCGCGTTCAAACAAACAAACTCTTCAGTTTTATATATTAGTATAGAAGACTAGCAGCCGCCAGCGACTTCGTTCGCGTGGAGTTAGTTATGCTCCGCTCCTATTGGTCGTAGCGTGATGTTATATAGCCTAAAGCCTTTCAGGATTAATGGGCTATCCCATGCAAACAGAATTTTTCAAATCGGACCAGTAGTTCCCGAGATTAGCGCGAACAAACAAACAAACAAACTCTTCAGCTTTATATATTAGTATAGATTAACATGTAGGATAGTTTTAAACCCAACATTCTTACAAGATCGAAAGTTATGCTGTTGAAACCACCACGCGCAATTCCTCATCATCATTTTAGCCCAAAGACGTCTACTGCCGGACATAGGCCTCTCCCAAGGATCTCCACGACGACTGGTCCTGCGCCTACTGCATCCAACGGTTTCCCGCGACCAGGGGCCCTATTTTTATGAATTTTGTCATTGCAACACGATTCCATTGTCATTGTGCTTAAAAGTTCGTAATCTGCTAAATTCATAATGATCTATCAATTATCTCAGTAGTATCGTAATGGAATGGTGATAGAATGACATTGCCGTACTGGCATTATTATCTCTTCTTCTTCTTCTTCAGCCTTTATATGTCCACTGCTGGACAAAGGCCTCCCCCAAGGCTTTCCACGATGACCGGTCATACACTGCCCGCATCCATCGGCTTACCACGACCTTCACCAGGTCATCGGTCCTCCTTGTTGTGGGCCTCGCTACGCTGCGTCTTCCGGTACATGGCCGCCACTCCAGAACCTTACTGCTCCATCGTCCACCGGTTCTACGAGCAATGTGCCCTGGCCACTGCCACTTAATTTTAACGACTCGAAGAGTTATGTCGGTGACTTTGGGTCTTCTGCGGATCTCCTCATTTCTGATTCGATCGCGCAGAGCAACTCCGAGCATAGCTCTTAAAATAGCTCTTGGCATTATTATAAAACACGTTATTAGAAAAGGTTTTTAAAAAAATTGCTATTTAATTTGAACTTTTGTTAATAGGGACTGGAGTGTCAGTGATTGACCACTGGACAGTTATAATTATGTCATTTTGATAGTAGATTACGAAACTTAACAAAATCGATCATTATGAGATCACTGATCGGCCATTCTGTCACTATTGTAATAGCAGACTTGGGCCCCAGCCTCATCATCATCAGCCTTTACTCGTCCACTGCTGGACATAAGCCTCCTTCATGGACACGCCAATAAGCTCGATCCTGAGCAGTTTTCTGCCAGTCACTACCAGCCACCTTTTTGATGTCGTTGCTCCATCTCGCCCAAGGGCGTCTTATGCTACGTTTGCCGACCCAACATGGTTGCACGCAATTGCAGCACGCAAAACTTCAGCGATTATCAGAAAAAGTTACCACCCACCAGACAAAGTCTTGCCGCCAAGCGATTGGTCGTGTTCCGGCATGATGTCTGGTGAAGCCGTACGGAGAACGGGTCTGAGCAGTTGTGTTGCGATGTGTGCCGGGTACGATGTGCCTAATGTTGTTGTGTCGGGAGTTTGGTCGTGAAGGCTCTCCAGATCATCCTCTGGCGCAGCATCGTTGGTCGTGTTGTTGGGTTAAACATTGCATCACCTCGCTCAACTGCCGTCTTCCTTCCTATTCACTCAGTTTTTGGAGTGAATAGGCTTAATAAGCTAGTGTGCTTTACCATCAACGATTGCATCACTGCTTACCATCAGGCGGGATTGCAGTCAAGCACTAGTTTATAACTATTAAAAAAAAAAAGTCAAATATATACGAAATAACAGGTATTGTACATAAAAAAACCCCTTTCGGGCAATATAATCCTCGTCAAAAATTCATTCAATAGTTTTTACGCGGAAGAGATGCCGGTCGAAAATATTTTTAGGCTCAGAAATATATTGAAACCAATCACACAAATGTGTCCAGTATTTTTGTCTGGCTCTTTTTGTCTATTTTAAATCCGAGTTCATTTGAACAATGGCCATTTCCATGGAAAATAATTTCAGTATGACATATTATAAAATATTCACGCTTGACACATTGAAGAAAAAAAATGCAAGCGCTGTCCTGTTTGAATTTTTATACATTATAAAATTGTATTTAAAAAAAAAACTTTTGATGCCAACAGAGTGAATTTCATGAATATTTTATGCCTATGACAGTGAATTTTGAATTATTGATAGTTTTTTCATACTAGAATTATCAGACGTCAGTTTTATTACACTGATATGTTATCATCATCATCTTAGCGTTAATCCCAGTCGTATCCGAAGCTTTTTTTAGCTTTGGAGTCTGGGGCCCGCTTTACCAATCTTAACTGCTGATTTTGGCTAAACTTCGATATTTTCCGTGAAGCGACTGCCGTCTGACCTCCACGACCCGAAGGCGATATCGAAGCATTGCAGTTAGACCAATTGTTGGACTTAGATTACACTGATAGGTATGATATGATATCGGAGTTTGATAAAAGCATCTAAATCGAATAACTGTAGATACCCTTCCATAATCCGACAACGACAGATTTTGCACTACCGCTTTATTGAGAACTAGCTTTCCGCCCGCGGCTTCGCCCGCGTGGGGGGGGGGTTCGGTTATATCGCGCTTTTTAGATTTCCCTCGAGAATATCAATTTTTCCGGGATAAAAAGTAGCCTATGTTCTTTCTCAGGGTCGAAAGATTGTCTGTGACAAATTTCGTCAAAATCATTTGAGAGGTTTAAGCAGGAAAGCGTAACACAGACAGACAGACAGACAGACAGACCGACCGACAGACAGACAGACAGAGTTACTTTCGCATTTATAATATTAGTATGGATAGGGATCCAACGATCCAACGCAAAGAGATTTTTTCCTGAGATTATTGCGTTCAAACAAACAAACAAACTTTTCAGCTTTAATATATTAGTACAGATTATTTATTTAAAATATTATCACGCCTGTATTTTTCAAAGAGTTGGGCAGAGGTGCATAACAAGTGCCATAAAATTGCCAATAGGGATGTGTCCAAGGTATGAAAATCAAAAAAATAATTAGTCCGTCTTAAAGATAATAAAATAAATTAAGACCAGTATTTTTAATTTTATCGAATTTACCAAAAACTACCGGGATATAGCGTATTAAAGTTACGGAGTGGGGGCTAATTATCACGCCATGGTATATTTTGTACCACGGCGTGACGTCATGCGACATTTCAAATCAATATATCTTTCTAAGTATTTGAATGAAAGAAAAAATAAAAAATACGTGTTCAATATTTTTTATAAATCTATCTGATGCACATTAAATTATTTTAGGATACAACTCAATTACTTGTTCCACCCAGTAGTAATGATTATTAAATCAAAATAGAATAATAATTACATTCAGTTCCTGCAAAGGCAACCGTATTTCTTTCGAACTAAGTACCCACAGCCCTGGTAGATATTAGGTTAAACTGGCTATAGAAACTGTGAAGGCATGAGGAACAGGAAATAAAGTTCAATCATCTGTCATAGAAAAGGGTGGATCCTCCGACCAGACGGGTGTTATGTCTGGTGGGCACTTGTTGAGAAGTTGTATGTATGCTAGTTGCGGTAAACTCTGCTTGCGAGATGTAGAATTCGTGTGACGTCACTATGATGCGTTATTCGCATGTGGCGTTTGTAGGTATCACTACTACCGCTACAAAAACCATTTAGATTCTAAGACCTCTACAATTCACTGCAGAAACATGGTCCTACAATTTACCGTAAGTCCCTAAGCTCTCGCTCCACTGCAATCCAACCAATTTCCCTTACGCAAAGACATGTCCTTTCCATTTATTCATTATGTACGGATGACAACAGGTGAAGCTACCCGCAACTGTCAATTATTACCATTCAACCTTGACCCTTAATGCTTTTGCGATAAAGTTGAAAATCTAATAAAGAAATATGACAAATTTTAGTAGCTTCATGTGCTGTCGTCTGTACGTGCTACGTCGCTAGCAATGAGGGGTCATTAGTAATTTATATCTAGTGATGAAAGTAATACATATTAATATTTTAAATGTAAAAGTGTTTGTGTCTGTTTGTTTGTCCGTCTTTCATGGCAAAACGCAGAGACGAATTTACGTGTTTTTTTAAGTGGCGATAGTTGAAAGGATGGAGAGTACCATAGGCTACTTTGTGTCTCTTCTCTAAAACAGGGTGGAGTTGTGAAGAGATAAAACGTACGTCATTTTTTTTTGGAAATCCGCCCCTACTCCTTAAAAGTAGTGGGGGTAAAATTTTATATGAGACTAGCGGCCGCTAGCGACTCCGTTCGCGTGGAGTTAGTTATGCTCCGCTCTTATTTAGCCTAAAGCCTTCCTGGATTAAGGGGCTATCCTATGCAACACGAATTTTTCAAATTGGACCAGTAGTTCCTGAGATTAGCGGGTTCAAACAAACAAACAAACTCTTCAGCTTTATATATTAGTATGGATAGATGTAAAGAATAAGTAAAGAAAATCGACAATGTAATGATGTAATCAAAGACATGGACCACCAAGTCCGCGAAAGTAATGTAAGGCAGGAGTGTGGTTTTAGCCGGTAAGAGTCTGGCACTGCCCAGACTGGCCCACTAGTGAGGCAGCCTGGGCGTCCATGAGGATTCCTTACTCCTGCCAAAAAAAAATATAATTACTAGCTTTCCGCCCGCGGCTTCGCCCACGTGGTGATCGGTTATATCGCGCTTTTTAGATTTCCCTCGGGAATATCAATTTTTTCCGGGATAAAATGTAGCCTATGTCCTTTCTCAGGGTCTAAATATTGTCTGTGCCAAATTCCATCAAAATCGGTTGAGAGTTTTAAGCGGGAAAGCGTAACAGACAGACAGACAGAGTTACATCCATACTAATATTATAAATGCGAAAGTAACTCTGTCTGTCTGTCTGTCTGTTACGCTTTCCCGCTTAAACCTCTCAACCGATTTTGATGAAATTTGGCACAGACAATCTTTAGACCGTGAGAAAGAACATAGGCTACCATTTATCCCGGAAAAAAATGTTATTCCCAAGGGAAATCAAAAAAGCGCGATATAACCGACCTCCACGCGGGCGAAGCCGCGGGCGGAAAGCTAGTTTATAATATTAGTATGGATATGAGACATTTCGCAGTTTTCAAGGTAGGAAGCTAAAAATCGGTCCACAGCAAAAAATACCTGTCTTCTTTTTTGTTTTGGTAGTCTTCCCGCAGCCCCTAAATAAGGGGATGGAAATTTGGAAAAGGGGAGCCGTGTTACCCCCAAAATTAACGCGAGCGAAGCCGCGGGGAAAGCCAGTATTATCATACTCCTGGGACTGCCAAGTCTTTCCCTTGAGAAATTAATACAGAATTTACTTACTGTTAATAGAGAAAGGTGTGGCTGTCATAGTCATTTTCAATTAAGCTAATTAAAGAGCCCGTTAGGTACGGTTAGTAAAAAAAGTTGATTACCAAAATAGTCTCCAAAGCCTGGAGTACAGTTGAATAGTAGCCAGCCTGTTGGTGTTCTATGGGATGCATATTGGAAAGTGTACGCGGGAATTGCTTGACTTAATTTCCCCATCTCCGTTCCATCATTGAACGACCCGTCGTCGTACGGCGAGTATCCACCCTTACTTTTTTGACACCACTACGATCCGGACGAAATGTTTCGCCTAGTCTTTTATACCGCGTACTTCGAGGGACTGGAATAAATTGCCAGTGGCGGTGTTTCGGTCTGACTACAATTTAAGTGTCTTCAAGGCTAGAGTGAACAGGCTCTTAATAAACTAGCGCGCTTTACCATCAATGATTGCATCACTGCTTATCATCAGACGGCATTGCGGGCAAGCACTAGTTTACATTTTTTTTTCTTAATATCATGATATGAATCGATAATATTCTTTTTGTCCTATTATAATAGAAGCCAAAAGTTATAGAAGCGGGAGAAAGAATGGGAGTGCTTGCAGTTCTTTAAATCACACTCATGCTCACTCACTCACTGTTATTTCGGTTTCAATTTCAATCAAATATTTTTTTCAGTAAAAAGACATACTGTAAACAAAAGTGGTAATTGAATTTCGTTGCTGACTTTGCTGATTGTAAGTGAATAATCGACCTATAATCTTCTGGCTTCAAAATGCCAGCATTTTCTCAATGAGCTAGGCTTTAGCCTACCACGCGGGCCCAATCTATACTAATATATAAAGCTGAAGAGTTTGTTTGAACGTGCTAATCTCAGGAACTATGGGTCCGATTTGTAAAATTCTTTTTGCATTGGATAGCCCATTAATCCAGGAAGGCTTTAAGCTATATAAAATCACGCTGTGACCAACAGAAGTGGAGCATAGCTAAACCACACGAACGAAGTCGCTGGTGCCCGCTAGTGTTAATATAATCTTTGAATTTTAAGTTCTAAGACATTGGCATTTGAGATTAGTTTAGTTTGTTAACAAGAGAATCATCTCTTGTTAACAAACTTAACTAATTTTAAGTTAAGTGCATCTTTTCCTTTCTATTTCATTAAGAAAAGGATAGAAGATAACATTTTATTTTAATCTTGTGAAAATATTCCAGAGACATTTTTTTTTTTTTTGGTTCATTTCTTTCCGTTCATGGAAAAGGCAAAGGCATAGTACGCCATACAGCCAAGTCTTCAGTAATTTTTTTTCTTCATTAAATATCTATCCTAACTTATCCTAACTTATCCTAACTTATCCTAACTTATCCTAACTTATCCTAGCATAACTTAACCTAAACTAACTCCTTTCGTTTTACGCGTTTGGACGTTATGTAGCGGTTTAGCGTAAAGACATGATGAGGCCACTATGCTACAATATTTCACTGTTCTTTTTGAATTATTCACTGAATGCACTTTTTACTACATAAATCACGCGTTTTTATTTAGTAAACGACACTATAAATAATTTTAAAAGTCCAATGAAAAATGAGCGTGACACTCATCTTGACATTCCCGCCAAAACTACCACTCCAGAGACAGTTTAGTCGCGAATTATAAATATAGCGACCAAAAACACGTCAATTTACGTCAGGAGCAACTAAGTCTATTATTTTATCTTCTTTTACCTTTCATAATGAAATTGAGAGAAAGATGTTCTTTATGTTCAGTGCATCTTGCACTGAACATAAAGGAGATGTTTCATTTTGGGCCACCACTGTGTACGGTATATAGATAAAAAGTAAAAAATAAAAGATTTTCATAAAAACACTACTAAATTAATTTGAATAAAAATACAAGTATATGTAATTAATTATTTGAACCATTTTTTTAGTGAGATAAAAAGGTAACCATGGCAGTGGTTATGACGTTTGATTGACGACTTTGACAGTTCTATTTTCCCGTTGTGTTCGTGTCGAGTGTTGATTTCTGTTGATTGTGTATCGAAGCTTTTAGTGATTGTTTTTGTTTTGTGTGCCATATGTTCGGAATTAATGTTTTGTGTTTGGTTTGCAGTCATTTGGTAGATAATATAGATAGGACAGCCTTAGATACATGACACATCAATCAAATGTCACTGTCCAAATAATTAACAAGATAAACATTTGTCTTAGGTTTTAAAATTGGTTATAAATAAAAAATAAAACAGAATCATTTTTTTTAATTAACATAGGTAGTGATTAAAGTTCTTAAATTAAATTTTATCGGTCGCTATGTTATGCCAAGAAGCGTACAAATATTCATACGTGCATGCAAAACGTAAAGATTAGTCAACTCAAATGCTGAAGGTAAACATAAATTAAATGATGATAAATAAATAAAAACAAAGTTATAAATGTTACAATACGAAAGTTGTTCACTAGTCAAATGAATAAATAAGTCTACATTAATCTGTCATTCAGAAATTCATCAGTGGTATAATGACATTTATTAATTAATAAACTATTTTAACTGTTTTAATTTTGTTTTGAATAGTGTAACATTCAAATTTTTTATGCCAACTGGTCATTTATTATAAACTAGCGGCCGCCAGCGACTTCGTCCGCATGAAGCTGGTTATGCTCCGCTCCTATGACCGCAGCGTGATGTTATATAGCTTAAAGCCTTCCTGGATTAATGGGTTTTCCAAAGCAAAAAGAATTTTTCAAATCGGCCCAGTAGTTCCCGAGATTAGCGCGAGCAAAAAAACAAACAAACTCTTCAGCTTTATATATTAGTAAAGATGTGAAACTATCTCTGTCTATCTGTCCGGCTTTCACGCCAAAACTACTGAACCGATTGTAATGAAATTTGGTACACAGATAGTCTAGAGCCTGAGAAAGGACATAGGCTATAAAAAATCCCACTATGACCAATAGGATCACAGCAGTAACAAACAATGTTGCGAAAACGGGAGCAAACGCAGATGTCCATATTGCTCCCATTATTTTAACAGGCGCTTATTTTATATCAGGTGAGCTCTTTCGGTTCGAAGCTTACGCGGGTGAAACCGCGGGGCACAGCAAGTAATAAAATAAAATAATAAGTCAATTTACGCTAGGAGCTGATCTAATTTAACAGGCCTCCCTATCAGCCCTCTCCTATTCAGTGCATTTTCTATCTTTTACTTAAGTGTAGGTAGTTTGTAAGCCTGGGAACCGAGGTCACAACTTATTCAACTAGTCATTGTATTGTTACAATTTTCTTATAACATTTTCTACTTATTCAATTATCAAAATACACAACCATGTCAAATCTCTTGTGACAGGCAGCTAACCAGTCGCAAACGATGTTGTTTGTAATATATAATAAATATTCATGACTTTACCTTGTGGCGTTTTTTTAACAAATAATAAAAATATTTGTTAACTTTTCCATCGAAAACAAACAGAGCCATTGTGGTTGGCATTGGCGCCGGTTCTATTGTTCACAAACTAAACAAATTTTAAGTTAATTACATCCTTTTCTTACAAATTCGTTAAGAAAAGGATAGAAGATGACATTTTAATTTAATCCTGTCAAATTAGGATACTCCATAGACAGTTTAGACGCGATTATAAACATGGCGTCTAAAAATACGCCAGTTTACGTCAGGAGTGCACTAATTTGACAGGTCTAAACTGACATTTTATCTTCTGTCCTTTTCTTAATTAAATAGAGAGAAAAAGGTGCCCTGAACTAAAATTTAATTTAGTTTGTAAACAAGGGAAATCGGCGCCATTGTCTAAATAAATACATAATAATCTCACGGCTTTGTCCTATGAAACAGAAGCAGAAACCACACAACGACATCTGCCACGACAAGTTTAAAACAATATGGCGACATTTACCCAAAATACAAATAAATATGAGCTAAAGGAAAAGTCACTTTAATTCCTAAACAATAACGCTCAGTTTACGCTACAACTGTAAACAATTTTATAACTTTTCCAATAGTACCAGTCATTCTGAAATTAACTAAATAGTCATTAAAATAAAGTTGTTCTTTATCTAGCATGAAATAACGTCGATTTGAATGAAAGAAAATTTGAGTATATGTACCTAAATACATTGTGGTATTATTGACAGCCTCCGTGGCGTCAAGGAGCCGTGGGTTTGATCTCCGTGCAGTCCAAATATTTGTATGCATGAATATAAATATTTGCACTGGTCTGGTCGTGCCTCGGAAAACACGTTAAGCCGTTGGTCCCGGTTACCATACAAACATCTAATGGCAGTCGTTACGGTTTTTGGAGCCCTCAAAAGCCCAGCAATTGGTCTAACTGCAATGCTTCTATATCGCCTTCGGGTTGTGGAGGTCAGACGGCAGTCGCTTCACGGAAAATATGGAAGTTTAGCCAAAATCAGCAGTTAGACTGGTAAAGCGGACTCCAAAGCAGAAAATGCTTCGATGCGACTGAGATGATGATGATATTTTGGTATTATAATTCCTAGTTCCCAATATGTGTTTCCAACTACACAATACACATAGTGACATTTTATACTCATAGTCATCATCATCATCATCATCATCCCAGCGTTAATCCCAGTCGCATCCGAAGCCTTTTCAGCTTTGGAGTCTGGGGTTCGTCTTACCAGTCCAACTGCTGATATGGCTAAACTTCGACATTTTCTATGAAGCGACTGCCGTCTGACCTCCACAACCCGAAGGCGACATCGAAGCATTGCAGTTAGACAAATTGTAGGACTTTTGAGGGCTCCAACAACCCGTAACGACTGCCACTAGATGTTCGTAGGGCAACCGGGACCAACGGCTTAACGTGCTTTCCGAGGCACGACCAGACCAGTACAAATATTCATATTCATGCATACAAATACTTGCACTGTGCGGGGATCGAACCCGCGCCACCTTGCGCAGCGGCCGCGTCCGCTACCGCTACGCCACGGAGGCTGTCAACGTCTGCGAGAATTTCGATAGTGTCCAGCTGAATGGGGAGTGGTTTAATGGACCTGCATTTTTGTTCGACATAGAGACTTTGTGGGCGATGAGTATATTTGCACAGACCATTGAAGAGTCTGACGTAGAATGTGTATCAAATATAGTTCACAAAAGTTTATCTGAAAAGGCAGCAACTGAACCGGACCCGATGCGGTTTTCGTCTTGGATTCGGCTGCTTCGGATTTGTACTCATAGTGCACAATACTTTAAAGTTAGTAGGCGACTATGGCAGGTACTAAATAGCTAAGAGGAACTCTAGTGGTGCTTTCTCTATACAAACGTATTCCGCCGTTTTCTTCGTGGGTAATGCTTTTAGAGCAATTGTTTTATTTTTTCTACAATTTTACATCGTGATTATACGTGCCCTTATCATTTGATTTTTTCCGAAACATCCATACTAATATTATAAATGCGAAAGTAACTGTCTGTCTGTCTGTCTGTTACGCTTTCCCGCTTAAACCTCTCAACCGATTTTGATGAAATTTGGCACAGACAATCTTTAGACCCTGAGATATTTCTCAGGGTCTAAAGACTGTCTGTGCCAAAGGTAGCCTATGTTCTTACATAGGCTACCTTTTATCCCGGAAAAAAAATTGACATTCCCGAGGGATATCTAAAAAGCGCGATATAACCGAAATCCACGCGGGCGAAGCCGCGGGCGGAAAGCTAGTAATTAATAAAAGAATATAAGAATACTTCAAAATCGCGAAAAATAACCAATAATTACCTTGATGTTCAGATGACTATTAGACAAACGTGATAAGTTTTTGGCAAAAAAGAAAATAGAAAATAGAAGCATAGGTATACTTTGCCTCTAAATTTAGATGTAAAAATAATTGAGATCTGTCGTGTTTTGAAAAAGAAAACAGCGGAATACGAAACGTCTTTTGGTGAACGTTTTTGTAGGTAAAATCAGCCTGAGCTACAACTGTCCTTTTTGCAGTTTACGGGGAGAGGTTGGAAGCAGCGCGACGGCAATAGTTTCTTCAAATAACTATTTTCCAAATTCCTCGGCAACAGAGCTCCCTCTTAAGGATTCACACGCATGATCAGCCTGCTATATACTTTGCCTTTTGTGTAGTCGTGGTGGCCTAGTGGTTAAAACACCAGCCTCTCAAGTATGAGTGCGCGGGTTCGATTCCAGGTCAGGCAAGTACCAATGTAACTTTTCTAAAGTTATATGTACTTTCTAAGTATATCTTGGACACCAATGACTGAAGGTGAAGGAAAACATCTTGAGGAAACCTGGACTTTAAGTCTGAAATCGCCAACCCGCATTGAGCAAGCGTGACGGTAAAAGGTTGATGATGATACTTTGCCTCTAAATTTAGATGTAAAAATAATTGAGATCTGTCGTATTTTGAAGAAGAAAACAGCGGAATACGAAACGTCTTTTGGTGAACGTTTTTGTAGGTAAAATCAGCCTGAGCTACAACTGTCCTTTTTGCAGTTTACGGGGAGAGGTCGGAAGCAGCGCGACGGCAATAGTTTCTTCAAATAACTATTTTCCAAATTCCTCGGCAACAGAGCTCCCTCTTAAGGATTCACACGCATGATCAGCCTGCTAAATGGCAACTGTTCCCACTGCTGGGGTACTGGCCTCCACTAGAGGAAGCGTGCAGTAATGCGCCATGACGATCTAGTACGAGAATGGGTGTGATGTCTTCTAACTTTCGGTTCAAGGAAATATCGGTTACCTCACGATATTTTCCTCCACCCATTTAGTTCCGCAGTTAGATCATGTTATGCTAATTCAAGGCAATTTGACTCATAATGTTAGTCTTTATGACAATGTAACCTATGTGCAGGTCTAATATAAGCATTAACATAAGAATCAAAATCCCTTGTACCATTATGTTATATGAAGCATCGAGTTGTTTGTATACGAGTATTTCTCGGTGGTAGGCCATAATATCGGCCGCCGGCAGAAGTCCGCCACCAGACAAAGTCTTGCCGCCAAGCGAAGCCCCAGGTGAAGCCGTACGGAGGACGGGTCTGAGAAGTTGTATTGAGATATGTGCCGGGTACGATGCGCCAAATGTTATTGTGCCAGGAGTTTGATCGTGGAGGGTCTCCAGATTTCCTACTCACTAGGATTTTTAAGTGAATAGGCTTAATAAACCTGCGCGCTTTACCATCAACGATTGCATCACTGCTTACCATCAGGCGGGATTGCAGTCAAACACTAGTTTATAATTATTTGAAAAAAAGAAAAATGTGATGCATGAGGAAAAAAGGGTTCACTCATCCTCCATAAAAAACGAGGATCCTCCAACCAGACAGGCGTAATGTCTGGCGGGCACTTGCCCGAAGGCTGATGTCGGAAAGTTATAATATGTATGTTAGTTGAGCGGGAAACTCTTCTTTCGAGATGCAGAATCTGAGTGACGTCAGTATGACGCGTTCTTCGCATGTTTCGTTGTAGATACCGCTACAGTACAATTACTTTTCTGAAGAATATTTAATATTTCTTGTAGTTTTTCCGTGTATGATGAATGTTAAAGCTTACTTAGTACGTGTCGCGGAGTCACGAAAACCCATATTTTAGTAATCGTATTAGTTACAATTGGCGAGAAACTTACAAGCATTTCCGACAACCAGACTGTTTTTTAGGTAAAAGATAACCAATATAATGAATGACTGAATAATCTTGACGTACATACCTCATTCGTAGTCAAAATCATTGCAAGATAATTTCATTAAACTTTCCTGCAGAATAACAACAAAAACGACTATTTGCCCTATTGTAAAGACATGCTTCAGAAGCGAGGAAAATAGTAACGCCGTAGTATGATCCAGTACAAGTCTGTTTAATTAATAATCAACAGTAAAGACATCAGTAGTTTGTACACACCATTGAGTCAAAACACTAACGAATAGTCACAAAAACTAATAGACCACGGAAACGGAAGTTAACAGGTATTGAAAAAAATTAAGAAAAAGTTAATAATAACGCTGGTAATAATTGTCAATAATTTTGTACAGATATTTGGATTAACCTAAAATATCGAAAATAATTTATTTATTTGAACAATGCTTGATTTAATAAATAAATATCCGATGGGCGGGAAGAGTAATTCTTAGTATAATTTATTTGAATAAGAGTTGGCGGTAATCGGAAGTTGCATCAATAATTCTAAAATTAATAAATTAATGGCCGAAATACCGGAAGTGTACTTCCAAGTGTGATTTTAGAATAAACTAAGCTTACAAAATCCTCCCAAGTAATTTAAATTAATCATAATAAATTTAAATTAACATAAATAATTATGTAACTAAGATCAATATATAAATAATTATGTATACTTGAACTAAGTAGGTATAGCTTCATAGATGAGCGGGAAGCGGAAGCTTTAACACTAACCCAACTAAATGAAAACAATTAACACATGAGCTGTACCAGAAGCTCATTTTCCTTCATTTTGACAAATCTAGCAGCATTTAAAATATTTATTCCGACAATTTGTTGCAGACGGCAGTAAGCTTCTCCAGACTACGCCTGGAGACTAAGCTCAGAGAGCGAAAAGGAATTTTAAGAAGCAATTATCAAATAGGTAAGACTTTTTAAAAAGTTTTTATTTAGAGAGGGTATTGTTTTTTTAATGGCATTCGGTTTTGTGAAAGAATCTTATATTGCGTGCCAGAGTGTTATTGAGTTCATATTTGTTAGATTTAAAACAGGTTGATATAATAAATATACAACATGTGATTTAATTAACGCACACCTTAAACACCCCATTTTGAATATTAAGTACTAGCTATCCGCCCGCGGCTTCGCCCGCGTGGAGTTCGGTTATATCGCGCTTTTTAGATTTCCCTCGGGAACATCAATTTTTTCCGAGGTAAAAGGTAGCCTACGTTCTTTCCCAGGGTCTAAAGAAGACAATCTTTGCCAAATTTCATCAAAATCGGTTGAGAGGTTTAAGCGGGAAAGCGTAACAGACAGACAGACATACAGAGTTACTTTCGCATTTATAATATTAGTATAGATTAGTATGGATGTTATAACATCATAAGTTAATACATCACTGAATTTTTAATTTAACATGTATATGCATTGTTATTTATTAAATCTATACTAATATATAAAGCTGAAGAGTTTGTTTGTATGTTTGTTTGTTTGTGCGCGCTAATCTCGGGAACTACTGGTCCGATTTGAAAAATTCTTTTTGCGTTGGATAGCCCATTAATCCAGGAAGGCTATAACATCACGCTGCGACTAATAGGAGCGGAGCATAATTAATTCCACGCGAACGAAGTCGCTGGCGGCTGCTAGTTAGTTATACAAATTCTTTGGAGAATGAAGACCTTAACGTTCTTGGAACAAGGTTGGTTTTATTTATTTTGTACTGAATTACTAAATTTGTATGAATACAATTAAAACTGAGATTTTAAGTCTGTACAAACAACAGGGTGAATATGGCAATAATTTCCGTAGTTTTAGTTTTGGGATAAAAAAATGCCTATATTAAAAATTATATAAACTGGTTAAGAAAAATAATTCTGAACAAACTGTTAGGAAGTGCGTTAGTTCATTTACATGTTGTATATTATACAATATGTAAAGAAAACCTTGTCCGATCCGTGAAGGTATTGTTAGGTATCGATAACTGATTCTATTAATGAAAACAAAGCCGGGCTAAACTTAAAAAAAAATCCCCCTCAAAATTAATATCATTTCGCAAAAAGAGCTAACTTAATACATGTGCGGTGAGCAACCCTACCATGAGGGGCGGGGGGCAGGGCACGCTGCACGTGGTCGCGTCGCGATTCGCTTATAATAATACTGGTGTTGTCACTTTTTTAAAAATTACCATATTTCGGGGAAATTTGAATTAATTCCCGGGAAAAAAAGATTATTTAAAAATTCAATAGTATTGTTACTATGATGATTATGTAAAATTTTATATTATATTTGGTCAAGTGTTTACCTAACCTTTATTATCCTTATGGGTCGGACAGGGTTTTCTTTACATATTGTATACATATAGATAGATAAAGTTTATACAACATTATTTTTTGTCTGTGCGAAACCCGAAACACGTGTTCAGTATTTTTAAGTAAAGAATCTGTGTACAAAATTTCAAAAAGATATAATGAAAAAACACCAAGTTATTAGCTCGTTATTTTACTTGGTTGTCCCAACAAAAATATGGTCAAAGGTCCGTACGAGCGAGCGCGGGTGTTGACCTCTGGCATCAGCCGGGATCTAACGTAACCGCTCGGTAACCATTCTGCGGCCTCACTCTAAATGTATTTGGGAAAAATATAACATGGTGTAAAAGTGATTGGAATCGATTCAGTTGCTTATTCTGAACAAACTGTATTCAGGTTTCGCTTAAACATAAAATAACGTTGTATACAGGGTGTATCTGACATCGTAACGCAAACTTCGCAAAAAGGCTAGACCGCATGCCACTAATATAATTATGATAGTCATTTATGTCGTTAATGAACGGTTACAGAATACACAGTGTTTAAAATAAAGTGTCGGCTCGGCTTTTGAACGTTGCAAGCGTACCGCCGTGCGAGTTTGTAGGTATGACGTTGATCCCTGATGTGAACTCTATTAAATCAGCTGATAAGATCGTATTTCGGGTTTTGTTTTCATTGCGCTTTTTTATGTAATTAGCGAATAATTTAATTTTGGCTTTAATATGTTATTGAATATTGGGTATAGCAATTGTGAATGGTCTGAAGTGAAAAAAAAACTACATCTATTTTTTTTTAATCATGAAAAAGCCGACGAATAATTCCACCACTGGGGGGCTCAGAATCATGTACTGGATCCATGGTACTCGTTTGTGCGTCGATGTCAGATACACCCTTTATTATTCAAATACTTTCCTTAAGTTTCTTATACTGTTTCATATTTGATACTACAATTCCTTTAAAATCCAATAGGTACCAAACTTTATCACCTATGTATATAACGTGTAACAAAAAGGGTATATACATACCAAGGGCATGGCATCTTTAGATGATATCAAACGATATCGGAAGGGTTTCAACTCAAAATAAAATACTCAAAAAATTGGTACCAAATTTTCGGTTTCGTGTGTTTCTTAAAATAAAATAACAAACGTGGTAGCACACTAGATACGTTAATAACAACTCGTTACCCGTCACATTTTTTGCCAAAATCCGATAAATGCCTTCAATATCTCTGTGCGACTAGTATGATAGATAGTAGCCTATCACAGGCGGTGTTTTTCCTCATAACTTCCTAACATAAAGAGATAGGATTAAAAAACCCTTCCAATATCGTTTGATATCATGTAAAGATGCCATGCCTTTGTTATGTATATACCCTATAAGTTACACGTTGTAGATATGTTTTCCACAACGTTCTTGAGAAAATAATCTAGGTTTGCACGTGTGTGAATATTAGGTGGTAGGGATGCTCAACTTTTTAACTATGGATTCAACATTATAATGCTAAAAGTTTTAGGTTAGATACAGAAAATAATGCTGTTGTATACATTGCGACCGCGAAGTTATTAAACTATTTGCTATGGAACTACTGTTTTCTTATTATTATTTTTTTTGTTACCGGTCTTCTATCAATGTATTCTAGATTCATGTGCTGAAATTCATTATTACAATTTGCACATCTTTGCCCCATCCTGTATATTGTTTACATTTTACTACACTTGGTTGCGTATATTTTGAACACAAAATTTGCTTCAGTTCAAAAATAATGCGTTAAATATGTAACATTTACCACTTGAAACCACATAATATTATGTTAAAAGTCGATGAAAATATTATCATCCAGATGTCTGTTGAAGGTCACCTTTAGCCCATGTAGACACGGGCACTTTTTAGTGCAACATTTGATTCCTCGCAAGTGATTATTTAAGTCCTCGGCCTAGTGTTGAAAATGGTTTAAAAGTAGAATTATAAAGACATGGCATTATACTTAACATTCATGGCTTCCTTTCACTGTAAACGGGTAATTAATAAGAAATTACCACCCACCAGACAACATCACCAAGCTATACGTCGTGTTCCGGCATGATGTCTGGTGCAGCCGTACGGAGGACGGGTCTGAGCAGTTGTGTTGCGATGTGTGCCGGGTACGATGCGCCAAACGTTGTTGTGTCAGGAGTTTGATCGTGGAGGATCTGCAGATCAATCTCCCTCTGGCACAGCATCGTTGGTCGTGTAGATGGCTTTAACACAGCATCACCTCGCTCGTCTGCCGTCTTTCTTCCTATTCACTCAGTTTTTTATGAGTGAATAGGCTCTTAATAAACTTGCGCTCTTTACCATCAAAAATTACTGCAGTCAAGCACTAGTTTATAATTATAAATAAATAGCTGAGTGGAAAGGAGTAAAATAATTTTTACCATCGTTTAAGAAAAAGTTTACGTGAAAAATGTGTTTTGCCTTTAGCGATCGCTTTCCATTGAGTGGCGGGTCCTGACTGTCCTGATTTTACTAAACGAAAAATGAGCGCAGTAAGAAGAGCAAATTTTCTGTGTCCCATTATTGGTCAAATCTTTTAAGCCTTTAAATCCTATATGAAAATATTACCTTGTAAACTGAACAGAAAATCTTTCATTCACAGGCATGTGTTAAACAATATGTTAAGAAAACCCTGTCCGACCCGTGAAGGTATTGTTAGGTATCGATAACTGATTCTACTAATGCCTACAAAACCTGGCTAAACTTAAAAAAAAATTCCCCCTAAAAAATAAATGACTTAAATAAAATAAATAGGTAATTTCATGGCAACACAGGCACAGTTCATAACCTCAGTTGACCTCATGCATGTAGGTATAGGTAATTTATCCACGTTTATCGAGTCTCGAAAGAAATAATGATACTTAGGCAGCTCGTGAAAAGAACTTTTTTTTTAAAGTAGGAAGGTCGTTTGACTCTCCAAATGTATCATTTCATTCGATGAGCATAATGGCTATGGCGGAGATGTTGTTCCATATTAATTTAAAAATTAATTTATAAATTTCGTTCACTAATAACGATACAGGCCCAGCTGGTACCGTCTCACGAGATTAGCACGGACATGCACACAAATAAAAATCAAGTGGTGTCAAATCCGCGCTGGCCACAGTTGGTCCACCCTTACCAATCCACAGCTCGCCGAACTGACAATGGTGTGTTGGTGGCCGAATTGATAAGAGGTTCTCACGTACAGGACAAAGATATGGTGACGCACCGTCATACTGGAATCACATTGACCACATTGACCACAATCACCTGATCACAACACAGCAGTTGCTGCTACCTTCTATCAGCATGTTACATTACTCTACATTAGGAAACGACATGATCACACAATACACGAATAGTCTTCACTAGAGCGATGTTTACGCGCAACTGATAATTTAAAGTAAAAATGATTTTTATTTTATGAAATTGTACCTACGCGGCTGGGCCTCGCGGCATCCATTGAGTAAATAGCAGTGGCGAAGAGTCCATACAAGCCGATTCCCACCGGGTTACCTTTCAAAAATCAGTTCCATATTCATACAAAAGTATTTACATTCTATTTCATTAACAAAGTATTATTAATCAAATGCCTGCGCGATTTACAATAGCAATAGTAATTCTTAGCAATACCCTAAGTATCACATTTCATTTTATAGTCGTAAATTAATCAGCGCTTAAATTTTTCGTACCTAAATTACATTAAAGGTAACTCGACGAATTACAGCTTATCTCGGCCAACGTTTTACTATGAGGCGAAAAGAGACAGAGCGTGTCAGACATCTCTTTCTAATGATCGCTAACCGTTCGTAATTTTTGAGAAAAGATAGGCTACTGCCGACCGGCTTGCAGTTCTCTCCTCTCCTCTATTAGAATGAGACAAAGAAACGTTATAATGAAATCCTTCGCAAGTCATATTCTTTTTATTTTGGCATATTTTCGTGTTCCATTTCGTTTGGTTGAAAATAAATTATTGTTAGTATGTGACATGTGTTCGTTTTTCGTGTTTTTCGTTTGTTATATTTTAATATTTGTGGTATTTAAACTGTGACTGATTCTGTAACGTAATTTAATCGCAGATTTGGTTAAATACTGTGTATTTTGTTTGTTATTATGGCTTTAATTCATATAGAGTGCTGCTCAACTGACTACCTGCTGAATGAACTTAAAGTCTTACGTCAGCGTCGTTAAATAAATTGGACACCTATGAGCTTTTTTTACAGCTCCAGAATACGTCTTTGAAAGACGCATTTTCTCAAGTTTCGACTCTTCGCAGTTTAATTCTGACCCTCCCCATTTCAGTAGCTTCAGCTGAGCGGTCATTTTCTGCTTTAAAACGCATTCACACATATGTGCGAAACTGCCAAAAAGAGCAGAGATTGTCCGATTTGGCTATCATGTCAATTAAACAAATTTGCTTAATAAAATGAAAAGTAATCCGAATTTTTATAACATCATTTTAGCTCATTTTGTTAAAAAAAAACAGACGCATTGCATTACAATATAAATAACGTTGTGATTGTGTATAATTTGCTTTATTTTTGCTTAATATTTTTGTTGGTTTTGGATCGGTGTTTGTGTGGTTCGGTTTTTAACACTATTATTTTTGTAATTTTTTATTTTATTTTTTCTTGACTCTTATTCCCTAACAATAGGTACTTAACTTAGTACTTACTAACAAGCATGCATGTGTGGTATGGAGATGCACGTCGAAAAAGGCTTTTTTTTTCTTTTGCTGCCGCTTTTATCATACTTGAAAGACACTGTTATCAAATCATCAGTCCTTTTTTGTATGGTGAAGGTGGGGCTTTTAATACTATTCTTATCTGAAGACCTCCTCCAAGATATCCTGCAGTAGGTAAGTGTTTAAGTGTTTATTTTTTTAGACCGGCTTCCCTTTGTCAAAATTTCACCCTTCGCCACTGGTAAATAGGGATGTGTAAGTAATCAAAATATTGATTTTCGATGGAAACAATTTACTCGTTTATTTTTGTTATCGATCTATTAATGTAGTTTCTCATTCTCATTCTAGATTCAACATCGCATGGAATTGTTTAGAACTTTTACAAAACTTAAATTAGTTAGATACACTGCTGTAAATGAAAATCATGCCAAATTTTTAATTTCAGTTTCTGTCTCAAAATCGATGATATTGACCGTTAAAATATTTGTAAAATTTTACTAAAATTGTGTTTCATAAGTCCTTCTCGTTTCTGTTTACTAATACTTGTGTTATAATAATGTTATTAGTAATTAATCGATAAACAAACAAAAGTACTTTTACCATTGGGTAATCTGTGTTTTTAACAAATCATTCAACCAGATACAAGTTTCGATTAATAGCGATAAAAAAACGTTATTGCGCAAAAAATAGTGCATCACTAGTTATTTCTTTTACGTCGCCGACAAAGCTCACGCGCGACGCCGCCAAAGAAATAAATAGTCTAACAAAACAATAAAAGGAAAGCCGACAATTATACCGCCTAAAATGGTGTTGTAATTTTTTTAAAAATACCAAATTTTGGGGAAGTTAGCGTAAATTCGCGGGGAAAAAAGATAGTTTCAAAATTGATTAGTATTGTTACTATGATGATTATGCAAAATTTCAAATTTTATTTGGTCATGTGATTGCTTAACCTTTATTGTATACCATATTGTATACAATATGTAAAGAAAACCCTGTCCGACCCATAAGGATAATAAAAATAAAGGTTAGGTAAACACTTGACCAAATATGATATAAAATTTTACATAATCATCATAGTAACAATACTTATGAATTTTGAAATAATCCTTTTTTTCCCGGGAATTAATTCCAATTTCACCGAAATTTGGTATTTTTTTAAAACGTGAGAACACCAGTATTATTTTATGAGAATAGCGACGCGAACACGTCACAGGTGCCGCGTGCCCTGCCCCCCGCCACCCGCGGAAGGGGTTGCTTACCGCACATGTATTAAGTTACCTCTTTTTGCGAAATAATATTTATTTTTAGGGGGATTTTTTTTAAGTTTAGCCTGTCTTTGTCGGCATTAGTAGAATCAGTTATCGATACCTAACAATACCTTCACGGATCGGACAGGGTTTTCTTTACATGTTGTATATGTATAGGAGACAATCTGCACATTGGGCCCGTTTTGGACAAGAAAATTCATGAGAAACAAATCAGTCAAACGAAAACAATCAATGTTCGGTACATTTACATTCTTTGTCCAAATCGACATATTACGAAGGAATCGATGTGAAATAATAATCCCATTCTCTAGAGACATGAGGTAGGGATATCCTCTCTAGAGAAAGTAGCTCAGATCGCACAACAAAATTCTATTTGTCAATCCATTTATTTTGATCACATTTCCGTATTGGCTTTGGAGCTTAAACGTGTGTCGGTAGTTTTATATAGCCCCGTATTGGAATGAGGGTAATCAAGAACTTGGGAAATATTGTGCTCCTTAGTAGCTACAATGTTTTGTTTTTCCATAATCAGGAGGAATTTTATTAATAGTCTTAGTCATTCTAGAATAGAAAGCCATTTGTAATTGCTCAAAGACTTTGAGTTCATGCAAACCAGAGTATCTGATCTCTAAGTCCGAAATCCGCAGTTTTAACCTAAATCACGGGTGTTGATGGTGATGTTTTCTAATACGAATCCTAATAATAATTATGATTATTCAGGGCTTGACATAAGACTAATAAATAGTATGATTTCATAGTTGTCAGTATTCCCGATATGTATTAACTCGTCCGAAAAAATAATTTGACACTGTAGCAGTACCTAGAAAAGCAACTAATAAACAACGCGTCGAGTTTTGACGGGAAAGCTAAGATGAGTGTCACGCGCATTTTTCATTGTACTTTTAAAATTATTTATAATGTCCTTTACTAGATAAAAGCGCGTAAATTATGTAGTAAAAGTGCATTCAGTAAATAATTCATAAAGGACATTGAAATATTGCAGCATAGTGGCCACATCATGACTTTGTCTCAAACCTCCCTCATAGACGGCTCACGCGGTCGTCTTTTTCAACTGTCATTGGCGATATCCGCCATTATTGTGAAATAAAATTTTCAAAGAATTTCTGTAACTTGTTACACGTGTTATTGTCAAAATTGTGGTATCTATTCCACAGAGGCCATTGATCAAGAGTTGAGGTTGAATCTCACCTTGAAACAAGAAGAAGAACCAACGCGTCATCCCGACGTCAGACGAATTCTACATCTCGCAGGCAGAGTTTACCGTGTAATTAGCATATTCCAACTTCAACTATTGGGCAAGTGCCCGCCAGGCATTACACCCGTTTGGTCGGAGGATTCTCCCTTTTCTTTGGAGGATTAGTGAGAGCTAACTTTACTCTCTGTTCCTCATGCCTCCACAACACTAATGTCCAGGACGAAATAAAACGTCTCTTTTACATATCTGGAGATCCTGGGGTCTCAGACTTTTGGAAATGCGTGCCAGGGGCCGAAGTCTACTGGCAAAGGCAAACCATAAAAAAAAAAAAACACCACACCCGGGCTATTACAGAACATGGGAGTATACTATATTAGGCTATGGGTTTTAATTCGACACTAATTTACACAAAAATTATAATTGTTGAAGTGAAAATTTCTAGTGGGGAAAAGCATTGCTTTCGCGTGAGCATGACCAATCACCGTGATCGCTACAGCGAGATATATGATTGTACATTGTACATACATATTTATATACGATACCTATATACTGTTAATGTAATTATGTATAGTTTATACAATGGTATAAATTAAGTCACCGCTATAACTTTTTTCATTATATGGCATTGAGTAGGAGGGACTTCTATTCAACATTCTTTTATCAAATAGATAAAACACAAAATCTTTTTAGTAGTATCTACGAAGCACACACAATTCATTCCCACGGTGATGTCTATTTACAGAGATTTTCACAGAAACTCAAGTCGAGCACTTGTGTGCAATAGTCGCTGTAGTATTTACTAAACAAGATTTGTTTGTTTGTCAGCATTTATTTCGTTCCAGATGGCCCGTCTTGTCTCATTATTGTGAAGGTTTTCGTTGTGTCTTTCGTAGTTTCGTTGTCTGGTACGACATCTTGTTTGTTCAATGCGGAGACAACAATACGACGATCAAGGAAAACGCTGGCAATACAAATGCGTCAGAGTATTTTTGAAGTATCAAATAAATGCTAATCCATACTAATATTATAAATGCGAAAGTATCTCTGTCTGTCTGTCCGGCTTTCACGCCAAAACTACTGAACCGATTGTAATGAAATTTGGTACACAGATAGTCTAAAGCCTGAGATAGGACATAGGCTATAAAACATCCCGCTATGACCAATAGGAGCAGAGCAGGAACAAAAAATTGTTGCGGAAACGGGAGCAAACGCGGATGTACTACATATTGCTCCCATTATTTTACCAGGCGCTTATTTTATATCAACTGAGCTCATTCGGCTAGAAGGTTACGCGGGTGAAACCGCGGGGCACAGCTAGTATGAAAATAAAAATGATTCTTTCAAACTTTCATTGACAATTATTAACTTATCTTACGCTTAACTTAAATTATAGTGACTTTTATATTAGATACATTTGTTACATTTTTTATTTAGAAATCATAATCAGCCTGTAATGTTCCCACTCCTGGGACACAGGCCTCCTCTCGTTGAGAGGGAGTGGGCCATAATCTACCACGCGGACCCAGTGCGGGGTGGTAGATATCACATGTTTTCGAAGTTTTGCCTCTAAGACATGCCGGTTTCCTCACGATTTTTTATTTTGTGTTTAGAAATACAAAATTTTAATTATTTGATATACAGTATGTTAAATAACAGAGGGCGTTCCCTTAAACTCGTAAATATATATCATTAATAGATTAAAATAAAAATATCAGCATAGAAAAATAAGCATAAAAAAATCCGAATAAAAAAATTCTAATTGGAAATAAATTTGAAACCTCCTGTTTTAAATCAAAATAGTAGTCGTCATGTATAAATAAATTGCGACGTTGCCGTCTTTCATGTTCGCGTGTACAGTGTGTTTCTTTTACATGTCAATTTAAAATTTTTATTGAATATTTTCATATTGGAAAAAATTTTAAAACATTTTGTTTTCGAATGGAAATATTTTTTTTAGCATGTATGTATGCTATACTATTTCGGGTTAACGGGAACGCCCTCTGTTAGTTAACATACTGTATAATTCTCGTCTTCATCACATGACCTTTCCCGCTCTGGGCAAAGCGAAAGGGCGTGTCAGACTATTACTGACTGAAACCCGCCCGTGTTCCTTCACCTGCCTGTGCGCCAGGGCTATGGTTTCCAGGCCAGGGCATTGCAGGGCATTGCAATCTAAACGAACAAATAGTAGTTAGGATTAACCTAACAACTCCAGAAACAAATTTGGATTTGCGCACTGTTCCGGCGTGATGTCTGGTGAAGCCGTACGGAGGTCGGGTCTGAGCAGTTGTAGCTTTCCGCCCGCGGCTTCGCCCGCGTGGAGTTCGGTTATATCGCGCTTTTTAGGTTTCACTCGGGAACATCAATTTTTTCCGGGATGAAAGGTAGCCTATGTCCTTTCTCACGGTCTAAAGATTGTGCCAAATTTCATCAAAATCGGTTGAGAGGTTTAAGCGGGAAAGCGTTACAGACAGACAGACAGACAGACAGACAGACCGACAGACAGACAGAGTTACTTTCGCATTTATAATATTAGTATGGATTGTTATCCCTATATCTACTCTCGCGGGATCAAAACTTAGCGAGAGAAACCGCAGAGAGCAGCTGTAGATAAAATAATTCTAATCCCGTTATCGTACATATTCTCTATTTGCAATTATTTTGTACTACTCAAAAAAAACCCAAGTTTATTCTGCTTCCAGTTTATATCAAAAGTTTTGTTTCTTGTAACTCCAGCATCTGCTATAAAAACTTACAGAGTCGCTCATCACTCCTTCGAGACTCTCGTAAAATACGACAACTGACATCATAAAATTATCCTGAGTGTACCAAGTCATTTCAGTATAGTTTGTGAAAAGTTATTTCTTTACTAGCTGACCAGACAAACTTGATCTTTTTCCTTTTAACAGAGGACCAACCGTGGCAACATCAAAGGGAGATTATGTATGCAAAAATCAAACAGGAAAAAGTAACGTAAAGATTTTTCACAATTTCAATATTTCCTTGGAAACGTTTTCATTAAAATTAAAAATAGCGACGAGTTATTCCACAAATTCCCATTGATGAGCATGTTCAATGGGAAGTCTTGGCCTTAAGCCTTTCCAATGAACATTTTTATATAGATAGCAGTAAAAAGTTGAAAGAAAAATTTACCTGCCGTAAAATTAAACGAGTTTCAATTGGAAAACCCTCATTAGGAGTATATTTTCTCGGTGGTAGGCCATAACATCGGCTGCCGGCAGGAGTTACCACACACCAGACAAAATCTTGTCGCCAAGCGATTCGTCGTGTTCCGGCATGATGTCAGGTGAAGCCGTACGGAGGACGGGTCTGAGCAGTTGTGTTGCGTTGTGTGGCGGGTACGATGCGCCAAACGTTGTTGTGTCGGGAGTTTGATCGTGGAGGATCTGCAGATCAATCTCCCTCTGGTACAGCATCGTTGGTCGTGTAGATGGCATTAACACTGCATAACCTCGCTCGCCTGCCTTCTTTCTTCCTATTCACTCCGTTTTTTATGAGTAAATAGGCTCTTAATAAACTAGCGCTCTTTACTATCAAAAATTTGGATCAAAGTTGATAGTAGTGTCATATGTCGCATGATGTCAAATGTCTTTTTAAATCCATAGATCTGCATAAACTTCATCAATAAATTATGTTCTTCTTTGTCGTATCGATGCATGACAGTGTATTACATTTTGTTGGCCCAAATCTTTGTCACATCTAAGGCATCGTCCCCCTTTTGTGCAAAAGGGGGGCCCAAAAGGGTGGTGGGACATAATTAAAAAAAAGAAAAATTAGTTACGGTACATATAACAAAAAATCAGAATATCCTCTAAGAGACCAAATAGCTGCTATCTCAGCATAATGAACCTTATTTTTTTTTTTAATATTTGTTAAGGCCATCAGTTTAGAAACTGTCCCTCTAAACATTTTTGTCAACTTTAATAACAAAATCCTTAGCAAAACAAACAAATAATATTCTTTGTTCTTATCAAAAAAACATGGCTTCAGAAAAATATAATAATACGGACCATGTTTTTATCCTCATTTCTGTTTTGAGCGAGGACATCTGTTGCCTAAGATACCATCTAATTGCCCTCTGTACATTCAAAGCCAAAAGTATGTACCTACAACCTACAATTAACGAAAACAAAAGTAATCTGCTCTGGAATATACGAGCTGTTATTTTGCTTCCTCGTCAAATTAAAGGTGGTTGCTATGGTACTGATTCTCACCACGAATCAGTAATGAAATAAATAAAAAATAAATAAATATTAAACGGACAAACCACACATATTGAGCTAGCCCCAAGGTAAATTCGAGATTTTATGTTATAGGATACTAACTCAACGGTACTATATTTATAATAAATACATATATATATATACAACGTGTAACATAAAGGGTATATACATAACAAAGGCATGGCATCTTTACATGATATCAAACGATATTGGAAGGGTTTTTTAATCCTATCTCTTTATGTTAGGAAGTTATGAGGAAAAACATCGCCTGTGATAGGCTACTATCATACTAGTCGCACAGAGGTATTGAAGACATTTATCGGATTTTGGCAAGTAACGTGACTGGTAACGAGTAGTTATTAACGTATGTAGTGTGCTGCCACGTTTGTTATGATTTGATTTTAAGAAACATACGAAACCGAAAATTTGGTACCAATTTTTTGAGTATTTTATTTTGAGTTGAAAGTGTTGAAACCCTTCCGATATCGTTTGATATCATCTAAAGATGCCATGCCCTTGGTATGTATATACCCTTTTTGTTACACGTTGTATATTAACAAACACATATTAGAACAGATTAGTCTAGCTGCAATGCTTCGATGTCGCTTCACGGAAAATGTCGAGTTTAGCCATATCAGCAGTTAGACTGGTAAAGCGAACTCCAATGCGGAAACAGCTTCGGATGCTGATGCTGATGACTGGGATTAACGTTGAGATGATGATGATGATGACATATATAGATAAACATCCAAGACTCAGCCCAATCAGGAAAAGATCGTTTTCCATCATGACCTGGCCGGGGATCGAACCCAGGGCCTCCACGTCGCAGGCAGATGTGCTGACTGCCGCGATATTTAAATATTTATTTTTAATTTTAACATACCAAATATACTGTGAACATTTCAAGCATCTATCTGTTTCCGTTATTAATATGGAGCGAAAAATGGGCAAAAAAATATCAAGTTTGTTGTATGGGAGCCCCCCTTAAATATTTTTCATTTTATTTTTACCCGACTGCCAGGAGGGTTATTTTTACCCGACTGCCAGGAGGGTTATGTTTTTAGCTCCTATCTTGTATGTATTATTCTTTATTACCTAGTATCTCCAGAACCACTGAACGGATTTTCACATTTGAGGTATCGTTAGATTTGCCTTAATTGCCCAACTGCTACTGGATAGGTGATATTTAAAAAAAACCAAAATGGCGGATGTATGACACCATATTGTGAGATATAAAGAAATAAATTTCTACCAAGCATATCGAGTGGGATATCAAAATGAAGGATTTTAAACACTGATTATAAATATGTATATAACTTAATATTAAATGGAACAAAAAAAAAGAATTACATATTTTTTTCTACCAAGCATATCGAGTTGGGTATCAAAATGAAGGATTTTAAACACTGATTATCCATACTAATATTATAAATGCGAAAGTAACTCTGTCTGTCTGTCTGTTACGCTTTCCCGCCTAAACCTCTCAACCGATTTTGATGAAATTTGGCACAGACAATCTTTAAACCCTGAGAAAAAACATAGGCTACCTTTAATCCCGGAAAAATTTGATGTTCCTGAAGGAAATCTAAAAAGCGCGATATAACCTAACTCCACGCGGGCGAAGCCGCGGGCGGAAAGCACCCATTTGGCAAGATATTTTATCTTGCCAATTCGACACACATGGTCCAATATAGTTTGTATTTTTTGTTTGTTTTGTCGAAAGCTGTTGCTATATCAGCCGTAGATTGTGTATCATCAGCTTCCACAATCGTCTTCAATTCGTCATTGTCGACGAAAAGTCTTCAGACGACCGCGGGGTTCATTTTTAAAGTCGAAATTCCCAGAACGGCAGTGAGCAAACCAATGACAAGTGCTGCGTTGGTTTGTAGTGTTAGCTCCATAAACGTCATAGATGTTGCGTGCCGCTTGTGCCGCGTTGTTAGCATAACGGTACTCATATTCTATAATTACTCGAATTTTGAACGTATCCATAATGACGAAAAATATTGAAATGTGATGGAAATGTATCACTAATCAATAAACAAATGACTACTTTTGTAAAAAAAGAGCTCCATGTTGAAACAAACAAAAAAGCAAGATAAAATGAATTTGAAATTAGAATTATTAGCCAAACAGGTTTTTTTTTAAATTGAAATGGCCGTACTGCAGAATGGCAATTTCATAAGTAAAGAAATTATAACGTGCAGTATAAATTATAAATGGAAAGAAAAAAATCTGCTACATTAATATGTAGGTATATAACGCGACCATAACAGAAAAGTTAGAAAAGCTCACAAAAGTACCTATACAATGTTAGTGCTGTAGACATTTCATTTGATCCTAAAACATATGGTCAAAAACCACGAGAGGAATACATACCTGAAGATCCCAATAAATCAGGTAGTATACCAAACCAACTCAAATTAGGTATAAGCTCTCGAGCCATGCTAAGACGGAACATCAATGTTAACCATGGGCTGGTTAACGGTGCTATGGGTATTATCCGAAGAATAGATTGGCCAGCACTACGCAGAAAGCAGTTGGAGCCAGGAAAACTACTACAAGCGGTATTTGTGGAGCTCGATGACCCAAGTATAACAGGGAACCTACCTGGTATTGGAGTCTGGATCCAGCCTCGTGCTACAGAATTTGATGCTTTACGTGGTAAAGGCGAGATTGAGCGACGAATGTTTCTCTTAATTTTATGCTGGGCAGTGACGGTGCATAAACTACAGGTCACAACTTTAGACCCAGCAGTTGTAGATTTAAGTAGAAACTTATTTGCAAAAGGTCAAGCTTACGTTGCTTTGAGTAGAGTGAGGACTCTTCCGGACTTGATATCAGTTTTCTTAACCCTAACAAATTGCTAAATCAAACAGATGACATAAACTCATTTAAGGAATTAATCCGGTTACGTAATATTTCTTAACTAAAAAGACATAAATTAATATTAATTAAATAAACAAAAAAAACCACTTGCATGGATAACTACAATTAAAAATCAACTGAAAAGACTAAAACAAGATGAAAATTCAATGATAAGGCATTTAAAAAAAATAACAATGATAAATCCAGAAACATACATTGAAACAGTACCAAACCTATGTACAGACGACATCACATCAAGCTACTACAATCTGTCAGATTTCCTTGTTAGATTTTCAACTTTATCTCTACAGCATTAAGGCTCTATGTTGATTGGAAATATCTGACCGTTTGGGGTAGCTTGACCTGCTGTCGTCCGTACCTACGTAATTAATGTACACTTAAAAATTTCAGCACAAAAGTCAGTCAGTTTCAATTTTTTGCAAAATTATAAACAGAATTACATTCGGAGGCATGCACAAAGCGCGTATCTTGTACATATTAATGTATATAATATTCTTTATTATCTTGTATCTCCAGAACCGGCTAACGGATTTTCACATTTGAGACATCGTTAGATTTGTCTTAGACGGCGACATAAAAAGAAAACAAAATGGCGGATGTTTGACGCCATAATTATGAGGTAATTTTTATCTACCAAACTTATCGAATTGGTTTTAAAATGAAGGATTTAAAATACTCATTAGAAAATATGTATATAACGTGCACTTTTAATATTAAATGGAACGATGAAAAAAAAATTAAACAATTTTTTTTAAGTTTTCCAACATTGGAAACATATATTGTTAAAACTAAAAAGATAGAAATAAAAAAATATTATTTAAAAACAAAAAAACCCGCCTGCATAAAACTCTAACAAACTGAAAAGGTAGAAATAAGTTGAACAATCGCAGTTGGGGGACTACTTAGCTAGTTAAACAAGTATTCCATAGAACAGTCCCCCAACTGCGATTGTTCAACTTATTTCTACCTTTTCAGTTTGTTAGAGTTTTATGCAGGCGGGTTTTTTTGTTTTTAAATAATATTCTTTTTTAGTATTTGTTGTAATAGCGGCAACAAAAATACATAATCTCTGAAAATTTCAACTGCCTAGCTATTACGGTTCATGAGATACAGCCTGGTGACAGACGGACGTACAGACGGACAGCGAAGTCTTATGAATAGGGTTCCGTTTTCCTTTTAGGTACGGAACCCTAAAAAATAAGTATGTTTCAAATATTGATCAGATATCGTAACTCAATTCGATAATTTTAGGCCTTTCATAAAAGCCTCCTGAAATATGACGAGGATGGAAAACTGTTGTTGTATATTCAACTAGCTTTCCGCCCGCGGCTTCGCCCGCGTGGATTTCGGTTATGTCGCGCTTTTTAGATTTCCTTCGGGAATATCAAATTTTTCCGGGATAAAAGGTAGCCTATGTTCTTTCTCGGGGTCTAAAGATTGCCTGTGCCAAATTTCATCAAAATCGGTTGAGAGGTTTAAGCGGGAAAGCGTAACAGACAGACAGACAGACAGACAGACAGACAGACAGACAGACAGACAGACAGACCGACAGACAGACAGACAGAGTTACTTTCACATTTATAATATTAGTATGGATTAAATGATAACAGTCGCATGAATCGATCGAATGTCAAGCTATGCTTGCTGCGGTCGGTAAGAAGATGGGTGTTCATTTTTTACATATCGAGACCATGCCTCGGAAAGCATGGTAAGCCAGCGTGGTTTGTCAGGACCCCAAAAATATGAGAAATAGTCTTAAATGGATATGTGACTTTTTGTCAGATTTGTTGGTAGGTATATTGATTGTAATAGTGGACTAGGACTGGAACCCAACCTCGACATTATGTGGTAAACACTAGGAGATAGATTGGTCATCCTCATCATCATCATTATCATCGCAGCGTTACTCCTAGTCGCATCCGAAACTTTTTCAGCTTTCGAGTCTGGGGTCCGCTTTACCAGTCTAACTGCTGATTTTGGCTAAACTTCCATATTTTTCGTGAAGCAACTGCTGTCTGACCTCTACAACCCGAAGGCGATATCGAAGCATTGCAGTTAGACCAATTGTTGGACGTTTGAGGGCTCGAACAACCCGTAACTACTGCCATTAGATGTTCCTATGGCAACCGGGACCAACGGCTTAACGTGCTTTCCGATGCACGACCACGACTAGTGCAAATATTCATAATCATGCATACAAATATTTGCACTGCGCGGGGATCAAACCCCGCCTCCTTGCGCAGCGGCCGCGTTCGCTGCCGTTATGCCACGGTGGCTGTCCAGGAGATAGATTGGTTTTTATACGTAAATGCTACGTAAACCTAAAAAGATTGTGATAAAGATGATGTCAACCCGTTGACCTTATTCTTCGTTTTTATTTTACGTTTAGTTTGTGATATTTTCTTTAGATATTAGGTACTATGTCTTTCTTTACCCCGTTCTTCTTGTCTAGTCAGTGATGCAATAGGTAAAGCGCACTAGTTTATTAAAAGCCTGTTTTCACTGTCGCCTTGAAAACACCAAAATTTTAATTCCTTTGAATAATTTAAGAAAATCTTATAGCATCAGCAGTTGGTCCATAGTTTTGTTGCCGACTGTACCCACTACTATGTTACAAAGGCTCATTAAGTATCTTGTCTCTTAAAATGTTTTTTTTTTTTTTGTATAAGCTTATTTTAAATGGAATATGATGATCTGAAGGCTTACCTTGTAAGAGGCCTTGTTTGGTTGTCCCCTTTTTTTACAATTATAAACTAGTGTTTGACCAAAAATCCGCCTGATGATAAACAGTGATGATTGACAGCAAACATTGGTGATAAGGCGCGCTAGTTTATTAAGAGCCTATTCACTCAAAAAAAAAAACCGAGTGCATAGGAAGGAAGACGGCAGTTGAGCGAGGTGATGCAATGTTTAACCCAACAACACGACCATCGATGCTGCGTCAGAGGGAGATTGATCTGGAGAGGCTTCACGACCAAACTCCCTACACAACAATATTTGGTGCATCGTACCCGGCAAACATCGCAACACAACTGCTCAGACCCGACCTCCGTATAGATTTACCAGACATCATGCCGGAACACGACCAATCGCTTGGCGGCAAGACTTTGTCTGGTGGGTGGTCACTTCTGCCGACAGCCGATTTTCGACAAATGCGTGCACTGACTGCACACATATTGAGTGGACACTCAGTGTGTATGGTTCTTTCGTCAAAAGACCACTTCAGACACCAATATACATGGTCTTTGACTTTAAAAGAGACTTTGACCTCCGAGTTTAAGTTTTTTTTTTGTCGTCCTACACAAAGTAGTCAAATAGGAAAGGCCAAAGTTATCTAATTAAAAAAAAATATAAACGTCTAAGACTGTTTCTAGGTACCTACTTACAATGCTGCTTACAGAAAATACATCATTTTCACCTTTATTTTTGTTTTTGGATAGTATAGTTCTTTGTGTACCTACATTTTGCATATAAAAAAAAGTGTGGGTACATTGATAAATAATATACATATATGTATATTATGCTTACTTAGGAGTGTTCTTATAGCGAATTTGAGTATTAATATACGCCATTTCTGGTTTAATGGTACAAAACTTTAATACGACAGTATTACACGAATTGTGGAATTGCATGATTTAATTCCTCCGTCTCCGTTCCACCATCGGACGACCCGTGGTACGGCCAGTTTCCACCCTTACGTTGTTAACACCACTACGATCCGGACGAAGCGTTTCGCCTCCTCCTTTATACCGTGTATATCGCGGGACTAGAACAATTTGCCAGCGGCGGTGTTTCCGTCGGACTACAATTTGAGTGTCTTCAAGGATAGAGTGAATAGGCTCTTAATAAACTAGTGCGCTTTACCATCAACGATTGCGTCACTGCTTACCATCAGGCGGGATTGCAGTCAAGCGCTAGTTTATAATTTATAAAAAAAAAACGACGAAATCTCTCGTTATTCGCACTATAGTAGGAAATCAAACAGGCAAAAGTCTAATATTATTTGACTCTATAGCTCTTTTAGTAATTCTCACCTTTATTGGTATTATTGTTCAGTTCGAAACGTTCCGTTCCATCAATACCTCGTATGGCCCAATTTGGTAAACTTTTCACGAAAGTCATTTCCAACTTTTTCAAGTGTTTGAAACACAACATTCAAAAGAGGGCTTAAAGTCGTTAACGGAAGGTTTTCGTGACGTTACGAGTTCTCTGTCACATTCCAAACATGTTTATAAACGGTAGTTTAGAGAAAGGTCGCTTGATAACGATCTGTTCGTCCGTGACATCGCCCACGTTTATGAAAAGTGTTGTTCGTATTGTGAATAGAGACATTTTTTGTTTAATAGTTCGTTGTTTTTAACCGACTTCGAAAAGGTCGGCCCTATTATGTACTAAGACTTTTTTTCCGTATGGGAAATAATCCTCCTCCCGTTCTCGGCGGAACGAAATGGCGTGTCAGACTTTAACTGACTAAAACCCACCCTTGTTTGACCACCTGACCCAAGAGGCATCGGTCTTCATGGACCCCGTCACGATGTGCTGACATTTTTTTGAGGCGCGAGTCAAACACAACGCGCCATCAACCCAGGCTTGGACCTTACCCGGCGGCGAGCTGCCCACTGCTCGCCGCCTGCAAGCCCGCTCCTGCAGTGACCGGTTCCGGCCGGGATTAAATGACGTCTCCTGCCGGATGCAATCGTTACATGTACTAACGATTACTTGTCTGACCTCCACAACTCTTTAAAATTTTCAGACTTACGACCCGTAATGACTTTCAAAAATTAAAGCTACCAATAGCTTAACACACTCGAGTTACAAGGGAGTCTTGGTATAAGTATGGGTCAAAGTAGCAAGCCTAGCTTGAGGTGATCGCATGGCCCGTAAGATTGTTACTTATTACTTACAAGTAGCCACAAGCCCCTCATACTGATTTGACCACCTGACCCAGGAGGCATCGGTCTTCGTGGACTTCGTCACGATGTGCTGACATTTCTTTGAGCCGTGCGTGAAATACCATGCGCCGTCGATCCGAGCCTGGGCCTTACCGGGCGGCGAAATGCCCACTGCTCGCCGCCCGCAAGCCCACGCTTACGGTGGCCGGGCGTTAGATGTTGTATTACTAAGACTCCGGGCTGTTTCTCATAAATCGTGAAACTGTAGAAACATCACAGATAGTGTATTTCTGTTACCGCTATCTCAGAAAATAAGAAAAACAGAAGGAAATAAATATTTATGAGTGGCTCTCATACAACAGATGTAATTTTTATAGATAGTGGTACGAAACCGTTCGGACGCGTGTCCGACTCGGATTTGGAGAGATTTTTTGTATAATAAGTTACGTACGATATATTATGTATTTATACATTTTTTTTTTGTAAAATCTATACAAAACGTAATAATGTATAGATTTTACAAAAAAAAAAATGTACTTATCTATGTGTAAGTGGTAAAACTTAAGTAGAGATCCAGAGAAACTGTATATGGACATTAAAATTATTTTTCATTTAGATAGTATTTTGTTTTATGGAAATTCATAGTTTTTTTTTTCAATATGTAATATTCGATGTTATTATAGAAGAAGACTTGGATAAAATGAAACTTAATTTTAATATCGGCTGAGCTCACTAGTTACATAGGTACAACAATACCCTAAAAAGCCCTTCCCATCCCACTTCCTAGAAAGAATAAGTGGTCCAAGAAACTTCCCTTTAGCACAGCTGTGCGTTCAGTTAGCAAATCTTGAAAAATTATGAATTCTTTAGGACCAATAGAATACTCTTTATTCTGTACACCATATAAAAGTTCGTCATCATCATCATCAACCTTTTATCGTCCCACTGCTGAGCACAGGTCTCCTCTCATACAGAGAAGGATTGAGCGTAATCACCACGCTTGCTCAATGCGGGTTGGCGATTTCAGACTTATAAAGTCCAGGTCTCCTCAAGATGTTTTCCTTCACCTTCAGTCACTGGTGTCCAAGATATACTTAGAAAGTACATATAACTTAGAAAAGTTACATTGGTACTTGCCTGACCTGGAATCAAACCCGCGCACTCATACTTGAGAGGCAACCAATTGCTAATCCATTGCTCCATATGCTCGGAGAATGTGTCTGCTCAACAACGAATATAACGCAATATATGTTATAGCACTGTCAAAATGAAACCCATTGCTACTAATAGTGTGTGTTACGTAATTACCCTGCCGTCCAATACCAAACTAAAAATATTATCAATATGTCAAGTCAAAGTCAAAGTCAAAGTATTTTATTTGTTTTTTTTTTTTTTAAATAATTATAAACTAGTGCTTGACTGCAATCCCGCCTGATGGTAAGCAGTGATGCAATCGTTGAGTGTAAAGCGCACTAGTTTATTAAGCCTATTTACTTTAAAAACTTAGGAATAGGAAGGATGACGGCAGTTGAGCGAGGTGATACAATGTTAAACCCAAGAACAACACGACCAAACGATGCTCCGCTAGAGGGAGATTGATCTGGAGACTCTCCACGACCAAATTCCCGAGACAACAACATTTGGCGTATCGTACCCGCCACACATCGCAACACAACTGCTCAGACCCGTCCTCCTTGCAAGGCATAGAAATTAAAAACGATATTGGACATTAAAATTAAAATTTTCTTATTTTATACTCTAATCATCCAAAAATTCATTGATGGAACAGTAAGCTTTGTGACAGCCTCCGTGGCGTAGCGGTAGCGAACGCGACCATTGTGCAAGGAGGCGCGGGTTCGATCCCCGCACAGTGCAAATATTTGTATGCATGAATATAAATATTTGCACTGGTCTGGTCGTCCCTCGGGATGCACGTTAAGCCGTTGGTCCCGGTTGCCATACGAACATCTAGTGGCAGTCGTTACGGATTGGTTAGAGCCCTCAAAAAGTCTAACAGTTGGTCTAACTGCAATGCTTATATAGATATCGCCTTCGGGTTGTGGAGGTCAGACGGCAGTCGCTTCACGAAAAATTCAGTCGGTAAAGCGGACCCCAGACTCCAAAGCTGAAAAAGCTGCGGATGCGACTGGGATTAACGCTGAGATGATGATGATGATTGATGCAACTTCCGATTACCGCCAACTCTTATTCAAATAAATTATACTGAGAATTACTCTTCCCGCCCATCAGATATTTATTTATTAAATCAAGCATTGTTCAAATAAATAAATATAAATTACTTTTGATATTTTAGGTTAATCCAAATATCTGTACACAATTATTGACAACAATAAGCTTTGGCAATCAACAGTTTCTTAAGTTGTGACTTAAAACGTTACGTTATTAGTAACAATGAGTAATTGTGGTTCAAGTCAACAGATTTAAAAACGATGTGTTCCCAATATTATACTCCAGCTTTTTCTTGATACCCACATTATAATAAAAATATTTGTACACCTACCACATATTCCTTTAAACACAAGTTACTGTTCTTCAAACATTGTGTACCAACTGCAACGTTTAACTTATTAATAAATACGTATACGGTGTGTATGTCTATGTGATCGTATGTACAAACCGTATCCAGATTCGTGCGTTTGTTACGTCTAAGTGTCACCCGCCATCGAAATCCCCGGTCAGTATGTTTTTTTTTTTTTTGATATCTCCAACAATCCTTACCATATCTCTTCATCATCATCATCATCAGCAACCTATTTATCGTCCCACTGCTAGGCACAGGTGTCCTCTCATCAGTGGGATTGACCGATTGAGCGTAATCACCACGCTTGCTCAATGCGGGTTGGCGATTTGAGAATAATCAGTCTTCCTTATATCTCAAAAACAGCTAATTATACAAAATATTATTGAATTGTATATGTAGGTACTTAAAACTCACATAAACTTCCTCGCCGACTGTCGCTGAAGACCAGCGCTAGGCTTTGTTCTGCATAGGGTCGCAGCATAATGCTGAGCGACACCTGTTTTGCGTGGATATGACGCATGTTCCCTTAACAACTCCTATTTTTTAGAATTTTGCGTTTTTTGCGTCACGATTAAGTATCGTTTTTCTTTCTTTGCTTCGGTTATAAATAACTCAATAAGTTAGTGAAAACCGTTTGGAAATCGATAAGAAATGATCTTACTAATGCGTGTTGGGTGAATAAGTGAAGGTTGCGGGAAACCGCTAGATGTGGGAGGCGCAAGACCGGTCGTCGTGGAGAACCTTGGGGGAGGCCTATGTCCATCAGTGGACGTCTATCGGCTGAAATTATGATGATGATGACACAAATACTTTATAACACATGGAATACTTTTCATCCCAATATTCCCACTGAACCAAACTCACACGCAGCTAGTTGGTTTATAATACGCAGTTGTGATACCTACATAATTAAAAAGTAAACAAAAAAAAAACTGGGTTTGAACTCTACGGAATTTTTCCCAGAGTTAATATTGAAAAAGAACTCATTGTTTTTATCTGAATAAAAACCTTCCCCATTGTCTTTTAATTAATTATAATCTCAAGATTTCTTGCTTCTAAAGCTAAAGTGATTCATTTAATTAAATATTGTCGCGTACCGTTACATTGGAAACATGCGGGCAGAGGAACAGATGCTTACTTTTTCTTTTCGTTAAGATTCCCATCTTCACACCGGATTTAAAGCATGATTAATTAGATTTACCCTCCACCCAGTGGGGCGATATTTCAAGGTCAGGTCCCCGTCTCAATAGGCATTAATATCTGTCTGATTAGCTACCAATTTACTTGAAATTTTACCTATAAAATCTGTTTAGATTAAGTGCAAGATCTGATATAAAATCTATCGATGCGAATAAATATTCTATTCTGTTTTTATTTATGGCAAGTGAAGCCTTCTTCTTCTTTTTTCAAATGGAGATTGAACCTCAACCCTTGATGTTGCCTCTGTGGAATAGATACCACGATTTTGCTAATAACACGTGTAACAAATTACAGAAATTATCTGAAAACATTATTTCACAATAATGGCGGATATCGCCAATGAACGTTGAAAAAGACGGCCGCGTGAGCCGACTATAAGGGAGATTTGAGGCAAAGTCATGATGTGGCCATAGTGGCCACAGTTGCGATATTTCAATGTTCTCTATGAATTATTTACTGAATGCACTTTTGACTGCATAAGTCACGCGCTTTTATTTAGTAAACGAACTTAAAAACAATTTTAAAAGTCCAATGAAAAATGCGCGTGACACTCATCTTAGCTTTCCTGTCAAAAAACCCAAGTGATGCCGATGTCGACTATTCCGCCAATGTCAAAAAGCGAATAAATATATTATATAATAACAAAACTGGTAACAGAGCCCTCTATGACAGCTGTCCGAAAACAAAGAATAATGGTGTACAAAATGCCAAGAACTACCGAGCATTACGTTTTAATTCATTAATTTTACAACTGACATAACAGCCAAAATGCAACTTTAAAGCTACTGTAATAAAGTAAAATTTAAAATGATGGTCTGCTAACTAACTTTGCGCAAGCTAACTTCAGTGTTCCTAAAGGGGTTGTCATAGAAACTGAAGTTCTGCGCGCGCATCGCCAACACGCGTACGCTTACTCACACATAGACAGGTTTCCCCTAACGTGGGAAAGAGATAGCGATATTGTACATTGAAATACAAAACTGGAGAATTAAAATAAATTGTTTGGTGTTGTTTTAATCAATTAGGTTGCAGAAAATTAAAATAGGAATGAAGGTACTTAAGTTAAATTGTTTTGGTAATAGAGGTGAATTAAAATAATCACGCGACTTTGTATACCTAAGAATAATCAACGAAATTATGGTGATTTTATTAACTTTTAAGTATTTCACAAACTATGTGGTTTCAAGTGTAAAGTTCGTATTTCGACAATATTTTTGTACTGTGCTGTTTTACAGGCATAATTATTTAATGTATGTGGTACCTAGTCATTGTAAACATCGTTTATTATTTATTAAAACAAGAAAAATGACGTAAACTCCATTTTCGCAAAACAAACAAATTATGTTATACTTAATAACATAACATGTTTCTTTTTTACTATTGAAAAAATAATAGACATTGTATTACAATCAATAATAACCATAACAAATGTTAACAACTTAATTCATAGCAACAAAAATGACGATATAACTAATTCTCACCGAGACCATTCTCGACACAACTGTACTCAAGTCGTCCCTCTCTTACACAGACACAGTATGCTCTAACTATGTGTGCGTGTTTTACACCACAGATTCTGCGCGATGGATCCTAGTATCCTTGCAGCCATGGACAAAGAAGCACTCAAAAAGCAGATTGAAAACATGAAGTACCAAGCGTCTATGGAACGCTGGCCGCTTTCAAAAAGCATTGCTGCGTGAGTAATTCTTTATTTAAAAATTTAAAAATATTAGTATAGTGAGTGATGTCATGATGTGTAGTGCAAGGGAGCGGGAGTCGCCCTATGTGTGTGCAAGGGATAATAGTGCTTTTAACGACGGTTCAAAGGTATAAAATTGCGTGGAGGGCGTGCAACGATTAAGGGATTATGTATGCTGGTTTCTTTTTTATTTAATTGGTGTGATTACTTTTCCTGTGTGTTCAAAAATTTTTTGTGTATTTTTGTGTTATTTTGGCGACCCGTCTATGTTAATAACTAAAACATCGTTATGTTCTAGTATGGTGGTGTACAATGAACCATTTGACTCAATTAAAATGTGTCATATTCGTCCTATTTTAGATAAACTCCATATTGCTGTGTTTCATCATATCGTTCTGAGTTCAACGTTTGCTTGAGTTCCAGTAATTTTAGCTGTAGGAGCAGCAGCATTAATCAATAATTGTGTGCTTCTTAAGAAGCGCAGTTGGAAATTCAGTATATCAATACTACTAATTAATGATATCAATACTACTAATTCATGATATCAATACTAACTTCATTTCTTGTAACACAAAACACCATTGCTTAATCGATACGAATTCTCTGTAATTATAATTAAAGTCCTATATTGCACCTTGTCTGTAAACAAATTTGGTACATATTTGATTGTCACAAGGTATTCCCCAATACAACTGTCAATGAATTTCCTTGACAAGTGAAATGACGTCATTGTTGGGGTTTTCCGCTACCAACATGTTACCTTTGATGTTTTAATGATTTGCACCCCAATGTTTGCCCCTATGGGTGTTGTGTCCATAAATATTAGTACGACTAGTTCAATATCGTTAAATGATAAGTGGTTTTGTAAGTAGGTTTAAACAAACAAGTCAATCATATTTTTAAAACTAGATGACGTCGGAGTTTCCTATCTGACTATCATATTTTAAAAGATAGATGAGGTAACTCTGTCTACTCTAAAAAGAAAGAATATAACAAATCCAGAAGTCAATCCATATGATGGCCATGTGGTTCGGTGGTCTTTTAAGGAAAGAAATACACATTGAGAGGACCTGTCGAATCATTGCAGGCATTTGTCAGAATACGTGCAGTATTCAATATTATTTACGCAGAATATCCAGCCAAATTAATTTTAGAATACACTCTATAATGACCTTTATTTCTTAATAATAATGACTTTATTTTCAACAAAAATGTTCATATAGTTTTAATGCTGCTGCACCAGAGCGCAGGATATTAGTGTTATGGGGTATTGGACATATTGGATATGGGACACTGGTGACTTGGGATTCCTAAGGCACATGAGTGATTTTGGCAACGATGCGTGGTCTGTTTTTTGTCCCTATCAGTTTAGTAAATAAGTAATGTTTTGTCTTTTTCTCTATCTTTAGAACCAGTTTTGAATTTGACACCATTAATAGTGTTCATGTATCAGTTTTAATCGCTTCTGCTACTAATTCTATCTGTTGTAAATTTTCAATTTTGATTCCATCAAAATGCTGTATTTTACTTGTTACAATTGGAGGAAGTTTATAACGTATATTTACATTCGGACATGTTGGTATATTAGTAGTTGATATATTATTTTTAAACTACATATTTCCCTATTATGATGCGGTAACTAATGATTATATTATGTGGAGTTGAATGGTGTTGTAAAATTGTTTACCTTTATTAAACTGCCGTCTGGCATATAACTACAATGCCATATGTCAAGAAAAACAATTCTAGTTTAAGCTGACCTGGCATTATACGGAAAGTTTATACTATGGAAGGTCTTGAGGATGTACTGAAAATGGATGCATTGATTATGTTTTTGTGAGTACCATGTCCCACTTCTGGGTACATGCCATGATATCTGAAAATATTTTATAAGATAATGGAGCATACTTAATTTGTACCGCGCTTAATTCAAACAACCGTAATACAGCATCTTAATTACGTAACACACTATTAGTATTAATTGGAATAATTTTGAAGCCTATTGCTTATCCATTGCTCCATATGTTCGAAAAATGTTTCTGTTCAACAACGTTAATAACGCAATGAATGTTGTTGAACTGTCAAAATCTAGCCCATTCCTACTAATAGTATGTTACATAATTACCCTTCTGTATAATGCTATTTGATTTTGTATCATTTCGTCAACAAATTTTGAGGACAGAGGGAAAACATCAAATCTCTGCATATCGCAAAAGATTTATTTCAGTAGCTATTAAGTGCAACTATCAGCTATATGAATAAATCTTTCTCTGCTTCCCACGGTTATCAAGATCAAGATTTTATGATTATATTTTTTTTGTTTAAAACATTCAAAATATCTTCTGGAAGATATTATGTCAGTTTTAACTCTAAATGGTCGTGAATACCGCATCAAAGAACTCGGTCACACAAAAATAGACTTAATTTCTAATATGCATGAATGTTAAAATCGCATATTTAGATGTTTACTACTCAATAATAGCATTGTTTTAGTCAAATCTTCAAGTGACCCTTTTGAAAGCAATTACACTCGTACTTTCATTTTCTTCACAAATATTACAAGCTTATTCTATATTGTGTTGAATAATATATCATCTATCTAGCTTTTTCTCAATTATGTCGAGGTCAGCTTCCAATCCAACCAGATATAGCTGAATATCAATATATTATAGGGAGCGACTTCGATTGATTAATCTTCATCATCATCATCAGCCTATGGCAGTCCATAGTTGGACATAGGCCTGTCCAATTCCACGTCATTCAACTCGATTTTCGGTAACTCTCATCCAGTTACTACCAGCCATCCTGCGAAGATCGTCGCTCCACCTAGCCTGAGGGCATGCCACCTTACGTTTACCGATTCGAGGTCTCTACTCTAGAACACGTTTACTCCAACGGTCATCGGTTCTACCGCTAATATGACTGATCCATTGCCACTTCAGTTTGTTTATTCTGAAAACTATGTCGACAAATTTGGTTCTCTGCCGGATCACCTCGTTGCGGATTCGATCCCTCACTATGACTCCAAGCATAGCCCATTCCTTTCCGATCTTGAATTTGTAAACTAGCCGTACCTTAATAAGACCCCTTATAAGTCTAGTTGTCAGACTTTCGAACCCCTGACGACCTGAAACTACTATCAAAGATCCATGAATCACAGTCGGGACCTATAGCTTATCATGCTTTCCGAGACACGAGGGGTCTTGGTATATCAACATTGTCACCATCCATGTAAAAAACTGTATGAATGTGAACAATGAGTTTATTATCATCATTATGACCTTTTATTGTAGCTACTAATTGTCTAATAACTCTGTTACTATGACGTGTCTATGTATCATTAATCGTTGTTATGCTTACACCACGATCGTTAACATTCATAAGTCTATCTTTATATAAAAAAGATTAATTATTTACACTGTATAAATACAATATAGTTCCCATATTAAAACAGTTGATATTTAAACTACCGTTAAGTCTGTCTAACTCCTTAAGAAATACCTTCGTGTCGTTATAATGGATGACGGTGAATCCCGCTACTTGTAATATAACAAGCGTTTGCAGTGTCTTTAAGATTAGTATCAAATTCTGAATTCTCATTTAAATTCGGTTCACCAAAATGATAAATTTGCCCCAGTAGATCTTTTATAAGCGTTTTATCAGATTTCGCTTAGCTCACAGCAATTTTGTCGGTAATCATTGTGTTATATTACTAGGAGATCTGAGAGACTAAACAATTATTTTAATGCCGCAGTTATTTTATTAAAAAAGAAGGAGGTTCCAATTCGACTATACATTTTTTTTAACATTTCTTACCTCAGAACTTTTGATTGGTTCAACAGATTTTAATAATTCTTTTTTTATTTGAAAGCTGTTGCTTCCCGTATAGTCCCACTATATTTAGTCCAGTTCTGGCAATGACATCCATAAAAAAACTGTTAAAGTCTTAAATTTACATTAAGTATGTCCGCGACAAAAGCAGGAATAACTCAATATCACGCCAACCGATTACGGTGATTCTAAAATAAAAACATTTAAAAAAAGCTGATTGAAAGTCAGTCGGTGGCGAAAAATAATTCCACCTAACTGTTTATCGTGTATTATCAACTTGTTTCTATCTTTCATCAACATTATCACCATCAATTTCAGTCTTGTTTCACACTGCTGAGAGTAGGTCTTTTTGCAATAATTCCCTGATCTGTGCTAGGATCATTTCATGCCGATCATCTCCATCATGCTCAGTTATTTCTTTACCGTTAATCAATACACTCTTTCTGTCTTAGGTACTCCGAAAATATTTACCGAAATTACTAAAATCGAATAGTTCAATTTAATCGAATTGCTAAAAACTATACGATTTTATCGAATCCGGAATATATATAATATTACCCATTTCACCTGCCACATAAATCACAATGAAACTGTGATATCAAAGTGTTTTTTTTTTTATTTCATTCATGCGTGTGTTTCGTTATTTGAAATATTTTTATGGAAGCATGCCGTAAGGAACGGCGCGCGAATCGATGGTTACCACACTCAAAACAGATCGATTAGTACAAACAAATGCCCCTGCCCACGCGCGCATTGTGTTGCCAGATTTTTTCAAGAAATTCCCCAAAGTTGGAAAATCATGTAACCTGTTTTGTACGTGGTCTATTAGGTTTTGACAAACTTTCCTGCTTTTTTAACGCATATACAACATTACTTTTTGTTTATGCGAAAACCAAAACACGTGTCCAATATTTTTAAGTAAAGAATATATCTACAAATTTTCAAAAAGATATAATGAAAAACTACAAAGTTATCAGCTTGTTATCCTACACTTCTGGACACATGTATTGGCCCATCTTAGAGTTTAGGTTTCGATGGCCCTTACCGAAATATGATTGATGGATTGAACAAAAACTGTTGATGCAGTTTTAAACCTGATACATTTTACCATCTTTTTCGATCGTATTGTTTTAAATTTGAATTCATAATACCATACGACATGGAGCTACGCCTAACAAGTCGGATATGCGCCTTGTTAAAGGCAATTGATTTTTGAATAAAAAACATGTTTTTATCAAATAAAGGTTTAATTAAATAACGCATGTTGCCTCCATGGGCATCTACCACAGCTCTCATACGATAAGGTATAGAGTTTATCAACCGCTCTATGAAATTTTGAGGGATCATCTCCCATTCCTCTTCTATGGCAGTTTTCAACTCCTGCATCGTCTGGACAACTGGCTGACGAGCCCCAACATGTCTTTTTAGCTCGGCCCACATGTGCTCAATGGGGTTCATGTCTGGGCTTCTGGCTGGCCAGTCCATAACTGTGATGTTCACATCCCGAAGATATTCCCTGACGATGCCGGCCGTATGGGCTCTTGCATTATCATGCATAAAAAGGAAATTTGGGCCCACACAGTCCGCGTATGGTATCACGTGAGGTTCTAAGCACTCATGAGTGTACCCTTCAGCATTTAATGTTGGCAGCCGTGGTACTGTAACAACCTCAAGTTGAGTTTTGCCAGTCCATCAATTATTGAGCAAGCATCTTCACTTCCTGATTTTTGAGGGTCATATATCGACAAAGGAATTATTGTGAAGCTCTTTACATTCTGATATTTTCCATAATACTGCTTTTAGTTAATCTAAAGGAGCCTCATTTACAAGTAGTTTGTAGATAAAATTGAATATATTTTCTAATATACTCTAAGTGTAGTGAAATAATTGGTCAAATTGCCTTATTGCAATGATATTAAAAAGGGCAATATATTAAAAACGGGACGCTACTTGAGTCTGAACAGACACTTAAATTCACTCTGACGTGAGCAGTTACCTTAATTTGAATTATATCGTTCTTAGTACAACAAGGTTTTATGGATATAGCCCTATTTACGATAATTTTAATGTACATAATTACAAAGATATCAGAAATTATGTCAAATTCATTGCTTAGCCATAAGCCTCTCACACGCTAAAACAAACTGTCCTCTGCTTTCTGCATCCAGTCAGTCTTAACCGCCTTTTCGTAGTCATCAGTCCATCTACTTGGAGTGCATCCTTCTTCTTCAGCCTATAGATGTCCACTGCTGGACAAAGGCCTCCCCCGAGGCTTTCCACGATGACCAGTCTTGCGCTGCCCGCATCCATCGACTTCCCGCGACTTTCACCAGGTCATCGGTCCACCTTGTTGGGGGCCTCCCTACGCTGTGTCTTCCAGTAAGTGGCCGCTACTCCAGAATCTTACTGCCCCATCGGCCATCTGTTCTATGAGCAATGTGCCCTGCCCACTGCCACTTAATTTTAGTGACTCGAAGAGCTATGTATTTGACTTTGGTTTTTCTTTGGGTTCGTCCTATGCTAAGCTTATCTATACGTTGACTCCACCCCAGTGGGGTAATATCGTAATACACTATCATTAGACGATCGATTTCATTTCGACAGTTCAGTAACATTCTTTGCAATATTTATCTTGCTCAACAGACACATTTTTCAAACATAGAGAGCAATGGATTAGCAATGTTTCCCATTGATAGTAATTAGGGTGCTTATCTCCGCGTCTCGGCAAACGTAGCGTGGGACGCCCTTGGGCGAGATGGAGCGATGACATCCAAAAGGTGGCTGGTAGTGGCTGGCGGAGAACTGCTCAGGATCGAGCTTGTTGGTGTGCCATGAAGGAGGCCTATGTCCAGCAGTGGACGAGTAGGGGCTGATGATGATGATGATGATGATGAGGGTGCTTATCTTGCTCAACAGACACATTTTTCGAACATAGAGAACAGTGGATTAGCAATGTTTCCCATTGATAGTAATTAGGGTGCTGGACTCGCCTTCCATTAACCACTTTTTACCGTTAACTTCAATAAATTCTAAATTCAGTAACATTGACACAGCAGTCTAATTGCGTAAGACTCACTCTCTCAAACTCACTCTTTGAAAGATATCGTAGTTCTTCAATTTTTCTAGTCATCAGAACAAGTAAAGCAATGAATAATATTAAACTGTCAAAATGGTTCATGTGTCATGTAATTCCCTCGTAGCCTTTTCATCTGTTTCTACTCTATATTTATTTTCTTTCCGATGTTTCTGGGTAGTTTAACTCTGGCAACACAAGTGAAATCAAAACAGCTGTCAATACACAATTGAGTGCGCTAGCGACTGCGCATAAGGAGTCGTTCTAAAATTGAATGTGCATGTGCTTTATTTATGTCAGTGAGTTCACTGATTACACACGGGGGTAGATTATGTGTTTGATAGCACATGTTGCAGCAAAACAGTAATCTTCTTTCTCTTTTTGTCGTTTCGCTATCTAATAGCGTTGTCTCTGTTATCTTCATAGTTGTTATATTGAAATCGATTGCTATATTATTCGCATAAGTATGTAGATTTAATGGACTTTCAGTTTTGAATCCGAAAATCGTCTTCAATGCTTTAACTACTATCGTGAATCGATTCATTATAAAACCTATACTTAAATGTAAAGTCACTTCATAATAAAATGTTAATTTTTCGACTATTCATAGTTGTTATATAAGTAGTCAAAGTCCAATGGCCTATGGACTTTACACCAAGGAGCCGGACAATCAACGAGGTCATTTAAAAGTAATTGCAAATTCCTTTAAGAAAAACAAAGATGGGACTCTAATAGAGCCGCCAAGCGATTCGTCGTGTTCCGGCATGATGTCTGGTGAAGTCGTACGGAGGAAGGGTCTGAGCAGTTGTGTTGCGATGTGTGCCGGATACGATGCATCAAATGTTGTTGTGCCGGGAGCTCAGTCGTGGATGGTGTCCACAATCAATCCAAAATCCATCTCCCTCTGGCATAGCATCGTTGGTCGTGTTGTTGGGTTCAACATTGCATTACCTCGCTGAACTGCCGTCATCCTTCCTATTCACCCAGTTTTTTTGAGTGAAAAGGCCCTTAGTGAACTAGCGCATTTTACCATCAACGATTGTATCACTGCTTACCATCAGATGGGATTGCCGTCAGGCACTAGTTTGTAATAATTAAAAAAAAGACTGATTGGGTGCATAAAGTAAAAAGAAGAGTCATGGCTAAATGGTAACAGCCGAATGGGGCCGAAGGGTGACCATTCATTACATATCATATTGAGACCACTCGCAATGTTAAGCCCCGACTGTCATTTATAGATCTTTCTTTGACAGTTGTTGGAAATAATCAGGAGCCCGAAAGTTTGTAATCAGGCTTTCCACGGGGTGTGGTGTAATTACTGGAATATGGAGGTCAAAGAGACAGTCACTCCAAGTAAAATACTGGTCAGCTACCTACAGTTAGGCTGGAAACTGGGCCCAAAATACTTGAACAAACATTAGGCCTGAAGGAGCACATCAGAAATAAGGTGATCCGACAGATGACCAAAGTCACCGACATAGCTGAAAGGATTAGCAAGCTTAAGTGACAGTGGGCTGGTCACATATGCTACAGGACCGACAACCGTTGGGGTAAACGAGTCCTCGAGTGGAGACCGCGTCTCGGCAAACGTAGCGTAGGACGCCCTTGGGCGAGATGGAGCGACGACATCAAAAAGGTGGCTGGTAGTGACTGGCGGAGTACTGCTTAGGATCGAGCTTGTTGGCGTGCCATGGAAGAGGCCTATTATGTCCAGCAGTGGATGAGTAGAGGCTGCAACCTATGCTGCCGAGAGTCTGTTGTACTAGATGGGACCCCATGCTACCACGGGTCATGAGATACTGCCTGGTGACAGATGGATAGAAAGACAGACTGACAGACGGATAGTGGAGTCTTAGTGATAGTATCCCGATTTTCCGCTTTGGGTACGTACCCTAACAAAAATAAACAAAAAAATTTTCAACTCGATTCATTTGGACAATACATCTATCATAATCCTGCAGACACACACATACATACACTGTAAAAAATAGCATTATACATCAGTCAGGAATAACACGTCAAAGTTTCTCCCACGGTTTCTAAAAAAAGAAACAAAATGGATTCAAGCGCAAAGATTTCGCACAGTGATAACCAACCGCTTCTCATTGTGAGATTATTATGTAGAATATTCCTAAGATGTCGGAAAAATATCTAAATCTGTACTAGCGTTATAAAGAGTTAAGTTTGTAAAGTTGTATGGTAGTCTCTGGGTCTACTGGCCCGAATTAGCAAATGTTTCTTATCGAGATAAAGGATACAAGCATATTATTTCTGAGTGTCGTCATAGGCTATACAATTATACATTAATTAACCTAAAACCTTGTAGGTCGTGGTGGCCTAGTGGTTAAAACACCAGCCTCACAAGTATGAGTGCGCGGGTTCCATTCCAGGTCAGGCAAGTACCAATGTAACTTTTCTAAAGTTATATGTACATTCTAAGTATATCTTGGACACCAATGACTGAAGGTGAAGGAATACATCTTGAGGAAACCTGGACTGTAAGTCTGAAATCGCCAACCCTCATTGAGCAAGCGTGGCGATTACGCTCAATCCTTCTCTTTATGAGAGGAGACCAGTGCCCAGCAGTGGGAAAATAAAAATGTTGATGATGATGAACCCAAAAACTGAAAAGACGTTTTCGTGGTAATAGGATTTTTACACAAGTAGAAATGTCAAATAAAGATACTCCATAAACAATTTAGACTCGGCTACTTAAAATACAACAATTTATGTTAAGCGCTGACAATATCCTCATAGCCTTGTCGAATGTCGAATTTGAATCCCTGTTGAGGACAGAAGATTAATACGAGATTTTAACTCGTATTAATCTTCTGTCTTTGTCTTAGTGTAATGGAAACCAAAAGATAAATATGCACTGAACTTAAATTCAGTTCAGATTGTTGAAGGAAACACGGCAGTTGAACGAGGTGATGCAATGTTAAACCCAACAACACGACCAACGGTGCTGCGCCAGAGGGAGATTGATCTGGAGACCCTCCACGACCAAACTGCAACACAACTACTCATATCCGTCCTCCGAACGGCTTCACCAGACCTCGCCGGAACCTATGCCGGAACACGACGGATCGCTTGGCGGCAAGACTTTGTTTGGTGGGTGGTAACTTCTGCCGGCAGCCAATGTTATGGCCTACCACTCAGAAAAAGCACCGTGAAAAAAGAAATCAGCGCCATAGAGCTTTATTCCAAAAAACTTAGACCTCCATTTGCGTTCCAAGCCTTCAACTATTCAAAATCGATCGCCATACAAAGTACTTATTCCTATATATATATTCAGCTTTATCGCCTAGTTTCAACCTAAATTAACAAACTTTATGTCGTCATAATTCGCGGTTATTATATCCACGAAGTTATTGTTTAAGTTAACCAATTACAATTTAATAACTACATGTCCTGTTTACGGATATTCTCTGTATTATTGTCTATTTTAGATTGTGATGACGTGAATACGCATATGTTTTTAGCCTCGTTTTACACACATTTCCAAACATGGTTTCTTAAATTACACTTAATCAAACAGTTTGAGAGCATTTCTTGAAGCTGTATAGTTTTGTTTGACCAATTAAAGGTCCGCCCACCTGCTGCCATCACATACAACTACGTCGACGGCGTGCTTATGTGCCCTCAGTGTGCACGAAGTTTCGCCGCCAAGATAGGCTACATAAGCCATCTTTGGGCGCATGAGCGTCAATTCATCGGCTAGGAGTCGAAGTGGTCGCCGTGGCCGAAATCGGTCGGGAACATCATCATCATCACAGTTTTGTTTTTACATATACTAATCAGCACCCTAATTGTGTAAGCATATGCTTTTCCAATGCTCCATATGTTCAAAAAAAGTGACTGCACAACAAGGTAACTTACGTAATGAATGATGGAGAACTGTCAAAATGAAACCCATTGCTACTGATAATGTGTATTTACCCGGCTGGTCGCACTTGATTCTTGCTCGTCAAATCGCATTGAAAATCAAAGAGACGGTACAGTCCGCTTGCACGACTATGCCTGAGCTTGTTTGCTTGGTGATTGGTTGCCTAGCTTTTTACCAACGACATTAACGTTGTCTTCCAATCTGCTGATGATACAGCTGAATACCAGCATATTTATGGATGCCTGTCTGACCTCAACAACCCGATTGCTGGTAATACGGCATTTCTTTTTTTGTGTTTGGATGAGAAATCATAAAAGACCTCTCCCACTCGGTGGAGCGGAAGGGCGTGTCAGACTTTTACTCACTAAAACCCACCCGTGTTTCTTCACTTGCCTGTGCGTCAGGGCCACAGTTTCTATTTTTACCAACACGCAACCCTGATCCAGGAGGCATCGGTCTTCGTGGACCCCGTCACGATGTGCTGACATTTCTTTGAGGCGCACGTCAAACGCAACGCGCCATCGACCCAGGCCTGGACCTTACCGAAAGGCGAGCTGCCCACTGCTCGCCGCCTGCAAGCCCGCGCCTGCAGTGGCCGGTTCCAGCCGGGATTAAATGACGTCTCCCGCCCGATGCAATCTTTACATGTACTAACGATTACCTGTCTGACCTTCACAACTCTTTAAAATTTTCAGACTTAAGACCCGTAATGACTTCAAAAATCCAAGCTACCAACAGCTTAACATACTGTCCGAGTTATAAGGGAGTCTTGCTATATGTATGGACCAAAATAGCAAGCCTGGCTTAAGGTGATCGATTGGCCCGTACGATTGTTATTACTTATAAGTAGCCACAAGCCCCTCATATTGGTATACTAGTGCCTATATAACGATGACGATAATTATACAACGTGTAACATAAAGGGTATATAGATAACAAGGGCATGGGATCTTTACATAATAAAAAACACACTAAAACGGAAAATTTTGTGTAAATTTTTCGAGTATATTATTTTGAGTTGAAACTCTTCCGATATCGTTTGAAATCATGTAAAGATGCCATGCCCTTGGTATCTATATACCCTTTATGTTACACGTTGTATATTATATCTGCATTTGTCGAATTCGGTTACGGTGACCATTGCTGTTTATGACTGCTATGTGTTAGAAGTGTGCGCTCTTAAGTGGTTAATGTAGCCTGTCTTGGCTGAGGAGCTACGTGCGATGATGTATATACGTCAAAATGCCATTTTTGTAATGGTATTTTACGTTGCGGGTGTGATTTATTGTTGAGTCGGTTTCGCAGATCACTCTTCTGCTGGACTTGAAATGCATTTATCGAATGTCCTATATTGTTTTTGTAATTATAAACTAGTGCTTGACTGCAATCCCGCCTGATGGTAAGCACTAACGCAATCGTTGATGGTAAGGCGCGCTAGTTTATTAGGAGCCTATTCACTAATACAAAAATATACTGAATGAATAGGAAGAAAGACGGCAGTTGAGCGAGGTGAGGCAATGTTAAACCCGACAACATGACCAACGATGCTGCGCTAGAAAGAGATTGATCTGGAGACTCTCCATGACCAAGTTCCCGGCACAACGACATTTGGCGCATCGTATCCGGCACACATCGCAACACAACTGCTCAGACGCGTCCTCCGTACGGCTTCACTGGACAAATGAAAAGTACAGTAACAGCGTTCAATACAACATACTCGAACAAGAACTCTATAGAGTTCGTAGAGAAAACAAACACCTGTGTTGCCAACAAAAATGCACCTGCAGTGATTTTATTTTGTCTGTGCGCGTCGTCTGTCTGCCATGAATTGAGTTTATTATCGTGGTTTTCTTTCGGTACCATATTTATCTGGAATATGAAAATACCGTGAGGGAAATTTGCACGTACACTGCCCGATAGGTTTTGTTACAGAGCTTTTTCAATTCATTTAATAATAGAATAATATTTTCATGCATAACTATAAAATAATTGAAATGACTTTTTTTTATGAAAAGACACTTATTTTTAAGTATAGTAACTAATTTAATGTTATCTAAAATATTTATGACACATTCATTCTGAATTGTTTAGAGATTCTTAGACGCGCACCTTAATTGCGTATCACTGTCTTTACTGTCAAATGGAATAATTTTGAAGCGGATTGCTCTACGAATAAAGGCTGATTTACACGGTGCAATTTAATTGCCTATGGCATACAATAAAATTGATGCAACAAATTACTTGCATCGTCTAAATGGTGTTTACACAATGCAACTTTTATTATTGATTCAACTTAATTGAAGCCATAGGCAACTAAATTGCACTGTGTAAATCAGTCTTAATGTGTCTGCTTAACGATGCAAATATCTCAATAAATATTATTGAACTGTCAAAATATAACCTATTGCTACTGATAGTTTGTCACACAATTACCCTGCTGTCCACTGTACAGTTTTACCAGACATCATGCCGGAATACGACGAATCGCTTGGCGGCAACACTTTGTCTGGTAGATGGTAACTTCTGTCGGCAGCCGATGTTATGACCCATTTTTGGGATTGGAAATCATCAAATGACTTCTCCCGCTCTGGGCGGAGCGGAAGGGCGTGTCAGACTTTTACTGACTAAACCCACCCGTGCCCGGCCACGGTTTCTTTTTTAACCAACCCGCAGTTGGTTCCCAAATGTTGGTAAAATATTTAGATATGATAACATTATTCCATTATTACCTATCGCCAGAATTTGCTAAAAGTTGTACCTTCGGATTTGCTAGATTGCAGTTATTAACTTATATTGTGCAATATGACAGGTCTTATCGCCTTTTATCGATAACTGTTGTTACTAGGTTATGGTAACTGTGTTGTTTATGTTTTGTATCAAAATATTATATTATCAAAATGATGCAAAATCAAACCCAACAACACGACCAACGTTGCTGTGCCAGAGGGAGATTGATCTAGAGACCCTCCACGACCAAACGCCTGACACAACAACATTTGGCGCATCATACTCAGCACACATTGTAACACAACTGCTGAGAATATTTAACATTTATTGGCTTTAGCCAATAAATAGCATATCTAATATTTTACATAAGACTTCAAATCATCAGTTTTTTTAAGATCCTCAACTTGGAAACAGTCTTTCCTTTCTTTTCTTCTTTGTAGTCTGCACAATGCAATGAACTAATATACCTATACAACTAATACAATTTAGGTCTATTCTTCTCTTTTGGAGAAGAACATAACGATAATTAAATTAGTGGAATATTAGTTCATTATGTTGTTTCGTGGCGAATTTTGACGCAATTATTTCCCTAACAAAAATTCTTCATTAACAGCTAGAACTCTTACTTTACTAGTGAACTTTGATTGATAGAGGTCAAGTAATTTTCTTTTATGCCTAAAAGCAGCAGCATTAGCAAACAAGATTACTTTCTAATAACAGCCAACCTCGACCAACGCCCTGACCTTGCACGCCCATTATTTTCCCCTGAATGAAACCAATACAAAAGCTCATAGAGCTCCAATCACATGGGAATATTTCCCATTACGTATACCTTTATAGAAAGTCGCTCTCCCCATCGGTTATATTTCATTTGTGTCTGATTTATAGCTTGCCTTATACAGAAAGTTGGAAGGGAAAGGGTATCGCAATATTCTTAGTGTTTTTTCTATATTTGCACCAGTATTTTGGTGACATTTTCTAGGAACAGTAAAAGCAGTGAAAGGGAATGTAGGTCTGGTCGGGGCTGTCGTAAAAAATTATCGACTGGTTGGCGTAATACTACAGCAGGAAGGAGTAACTGAAATGGACGAATGGTCCAGTAAAAGTAAAAGCGCTCTCGACTGGTTGCTCATTCATTAGCAACCATGCGGATAATCTTTTCTTACTTTAATGTGTGTTTTACACTGACTGGCTTCTATTAGAATAATGTTACTTTTAGGGATTTTAACCAAGTTTTAATTTTTTTGCTTTCGCTTGTTCTCAGTTTCCAGTTCAAGTGTTTTCATCTTTAGGTATAACCATTTTAGTCGAATCCCTTTCCTTGATTTCTTGTAGATTGTCACCAATGATAACAGTTTTCACACATTCCTCACAATATCATTATATTTTATGTGCACTTTTTTCATTTTTATTTGTAGATGATCTGTATGTTATATATTCTGTCTATACTTTATGTAAATATTTATTGTATAATCTAAATAGTAAACGACAGAATACGTACCTGTATTTGCCTTTCCCCTTGGTATTCCGTCCAAAGGTTGTTACTAAAAGATCGCTCTTAGCGATAAGACCGCTCATGGTGACAGCCTATGTCATTACTTTAGTCTTAACTCTTCCTTTTTTAAGAATTACTTACTTCACACACTCCATTATACTATCCTCAAGCCACGGGGAGAAATGTGCTTACCTTCGTAACAGAAAATGTAATTATATTATTAGAACCTTAAATGATTTCTAACTCAGACAGTTATGACACTTAACCTAATTCTTTTTCTGTCTTTATTATATCTGTTTTTCTTGACTAACATTTCTGCTTGTAAAATCTTCAACATTTCTGTCTCGCAGAATAATATATTTTTCTTGAGGCCTGTCCAAGGAATGTGAATATATAGAAATGTTTGGAGCCCTTGTCGTGCCTTGACTTCGATAGAGAAAACATTCAGTTCCTTGTCAATTATTTCGTCATCGTCCTGTTTACGCGTCCTGACAAAATATATAGATGATAGCACATCAAGCTACTACAATTTGTCAGATTTCTTTAGATTTTCAACTTCATCACTGTAGTTATTAAGGCTTAAGGTTGATTAGAAATATTTGCTAATCAACCTTAAGCCAATATCTTGACCTGCTATCATCTGTACGTCAGGTCATTTGATTTACTCCATGTCCTGTATTTTGTTGGCTTCAGTATTACTTATCTACTTTGACAACGCATTAGTAGTGCTTCTCTGATATGCTAACTCACATTGCAGTCTCTATATTTACATAAGTTTTTTTCTAGCATTTATTTTAATGTCGACTTATCGTTGTGTGGATTTTAATTGTTTTCAGTTAATACATTTTGATCAAGGTTCTCAATAATTTCTGTTTAGATAGAGCAAATACATCGACATTCTTAAAATTAATATTGTAAGTTGGAACTGATCTCAGGAGCCGCAGCGCCCTCTCTTCTCGACTTGTACGACAGGGAACGTTCTAGGCACAATATAGAATGTTTTACTTATCAATTCAGAACAATCAAGCCTAGATGCCAAGTAAGGACCATCATTCTTTACAACAATACAAATTTCTCATAATTTTAATCCCCAACTAATTTCATGTGGGGAATAAAAATTTTTGATTTGGGCTGCATATAATTTAAAAAAAAACCAGTATCTTATCCATTTGTTTTTTTAAAACTTTGTAGATCAAAAGCAAATATCAGTTTTCCGCTGATGACATTAATAATGATGTCAATCAGCTTAATATTCACACGCATTAGCTATGACGTTTTACAATTTTTTGTCTATTTTATGAAATTGTTAAGAACGTAGTCAACTTTTTACAAGTTTTTCTCAGTTCATCTTTCAATATGTACTTTATTTATTTAGTTTCCAACCTATGTACATTATCTACTATAGTAACAATATTATAGGTATAATTTATCTGTTTCCTCATATAAATATTTACAAGCATGAAACTCAGCAAATAATTTGTGAAGGTCATTTAGGACAACACGTAGTAAAATAAATTCGTTATTTACAAAGAGTTGTTAAATGTTGAGGAATGTAAATTATCTATTATCCTTGGTAATATGAATAATTAACCACAAGTGTTAATATTTTCGTAAATTAATACAAGAACTCATGGCTGAAGAAGTACTGCTAGAATCTAAGTAAAAACACCTTATACCTAGTACAAAAAAAAAACTTACCTTAATTACCTCCTTTCAAAACGCTAGCAGATGATCTACTAACAATGTTAAACACCAGTGTAATATGAAACATCACAACAGCGCTAATCGTAATATCAAAAAGCCAAACTTCGTCCATTCAAATTTAGTGCCATATTTTACCGCATACCAAGTTATATTGGGCAGTTTTTACTAATAAACATAGATAACAAAAACTTTCCAGCATAATCGAATCTCTTCAAATTTTACCAGCGGCATCAGGTGGTCTTTCATATTCTGCGTTTCTTCTATAAAAACGACAAATGCTTCCGAAAAAGTACTTGAACACGTACGATGAAAGAAAGCCGTCAACGTATACGAGTATATATACAAATATATGCGTATATTTCTTATATGTATATGTGTATGTGTTTGCTATACCATCCGTCTGTTTGAAATGTTATTTTGTTTCTGCAACATAATTCTCAAAACGTTTGGAGAAAATCACAAAATAACTCTGTTTTTCGCAAACCAAAGTAGCAACTATTTAACTTTATACACTGCTTCACATAATTTCCAGACTTCAATCACTGAACATAATGAAGATTGAAAAAGCAAACACAAAAAATTGCAAGCTTCAAAAATAAATAGACTTTAAAGACTTTGCTTAGCCAGTGCCCGTCTTAATAATTTTAAGTAATGACCAATACCTAAAATAGGAGAATTTGAATATATGTTAATATAGACACCGTATAATACGATGAGATACACATAGACAACCACATACAATACCTATACTCAATGTAGATTGTAACACACCTTATAGACGTCCTCCGCCAAACATGGGTCTTGGGTCTGCCCACGTAGCTATACATACGACATAATAAACATAATTACATACATACTTACATGTTACTGCTGACCCAAAATTCCTCTGTCCCAGTGAGAGAGGTTTCCCTCACATTTATTGCAAGCCTTTTGTCTTTTCATGAGAACTCCATTTGAGAAGATATCATTATACTGTTTTAGCTAAAATGTTGGGCTAAGCATATTGCCTTTAGGAACACCAAGCATGAGCTATGAAATCCTACTAGTAAACTTAATATTTTTTACACAGTAATTTAGACTTCTAAAATAGCTTCGAATGATGTCTAAAATACCCAATTACCGATAGCATACATCTCGTTAAGCAGAATGGAAATATATTAAACAAAATCAAAAGCATTTGACATACATCACACATCTACATAAATACATGGATGTCATTGTATAGGTCTCTTGCTAAGCAAAAATTCCACTGTTCTTATGACAAAGGTTTTGTTCACGTCTATTGTACGAATTCATTGGAATTTACATGAATTTTATAGGATTTCTGTCTTATATAATATGAATAAAATATTACAAATATCTATTGTGATTGAATAATAGGAGTCTTCTAATATCTTGCAAGTATCTTTATTTACCGGTTACCTGATAACACCGCTGGGATTTGCCTATAAACTTGCACCGCATATGCTTTACTCAAAATGGCTTCATTCAAATTTCATAAGCAAAACTTCCACATCACAAACGAGAGGTAGCTGAAAGATTCTAAATGATCATAAGTACTTGCAACAACAAAAAACGCGTATTTATAAACCAGCATTCCTAAAAAACAAAACATCAAACGCTTACTTAAAAATCCCCACTTATACACGTTCTCATGAAATAAAAACGTCATCAACATATCGCCATTTTACTCAGAATAACTGACCTAAAAACCGAGTCACACAGCCACTGACAAAGGGAGGAATTTGGCTACCCTCCCTGCTATAGGGCTGTCCATTGATGAAACCACCCTTATTTTTGAAAAAGGTTAAGTTTGACGGACTTGAAAAAGGATGTTCTTAATTTGATGCGTTTTTATGTGTCAGAAACGGTGGCTATGAATGGGTTCAATGGTTTGAGCATTTCCGACACATTAAAATTACAAAAAAATGTTAATACCAACTCTAGTAGAACCTGCATAACAATACCTACTAAATAATAAGTTCATAGGGCAAGTCTAAGAACTTAATCTTTCTCAACAGACTGTTGAATAGTAGTCATATGGTACGCAAAATCTCAATACACTACTGATCCCTCTTTGAAGTATATACCTACCATACACAAAAATGTCCAACCAGTCTAGTACAGTCCGACCGTAGTAGTATACAAGTAGCACTTCATTTAATGCTCCGAAAATTGCCCTGACAATAAACACGACTACTAAGAGACCAACTCGCAAAAAAGGACACGCCAGCACAACACCCGACAGTTCTTGTCATAATCAATAACCCGTGTTCAAGTGGTGATTACATTATTCTAAATACATAAACATTAAACACATTGCTTCACTCAAAACGTTTGACCTAAAAAGAAGTGGTCTCATTCCGCAAATGTGACAGGGAGGATTTTGGCGGCCCTTACTTCGATGGGCTGTTGGCGGCTTGAGCAAAAATGCTTCCGTATTCGAGATTTGGCCGGAACGATTTCCGCGATTTTGGATCCGTGAAAGCGATTCTTTTTAGACGTCAATAACTATTATACCTTGGTAATTAACTTAGTTTATATCTTTTATTAGATTGTTGACATGAAACCTGTAGATTAATATCCCAATAATATTTATACTCCTATCTAAATTCATCTGCCCTTTCACCCCATACATATCATTACGAATACGTTTGTTATATTCGATCTGAATTATTTCTCCCCACCATTTTGTTTCCATTATAATGTATTTCCATTTAGTTCGAATCTTTGCGATTATTTAAATATTTATAAACTGGTGCTTGACTGCAATCCCGCCTGATGGTAAGCAGTGATGCAACCGTTGATGGTAAAGCGCCCTAGCTAAAAGTTTAGCAAAAGGGTCAAGGTCGCATAAAACCAGTTGATATTTTATTAAAGTCTGAAAAGCTTTTAGGTTAGCCCGAAGGTCCAACGCAGCCCCTAAACCCATTGGATCGTAAACGTGCCTCCTAAGGCAGAAGAGGAATTACTTTCGTTGCTTGTAGGTAAAGATAAAAGAAATGTGATAGCCTTTTGTGGGCCGGATATTTATAGTAAGTCAGTGATGTGAATAGTTATTTTCAACTAAAACCAAGCTTGTATCTGTTATATCAGGGGAATAATGAAGAATGAACGAACGATGTTATGGAAATTTCTAAATTCACGTATAGACATTACAGCTGACTGTAGCAAGCTTACACTCTGATTCAGTTTCGTCCGAATCACTAAACGAAATGTTGTCAGAGGGGCTTTGTGGCTTATTAATATTATTGATAACAGCCGTACATGACAGTTGATTAGCGATGATTATTATTTTATTAGTAGCGAAAGCGAACGCGGCTGCTGCGCAAGGAGGCGCGGGTTTGATAATTATCGCGCAGTGCAAATATTTGTACGAATGAATATGTATATATGCACTGGTCTGGTCTTGCCTCGGAAAGCACGTTAAGCCGTTGGTCTCATTTGCCATATGAACATCTAATGGCAGTCGTTACGATTTGTTGGAGCCCTCAAAGGTCCAGCAATTGGTCTAACTGCAATGCTTCGATATCGCCTTCGGGTTGTGGAGGTCAGACGGCAGTCGCTTCACAGAAAATATCGAAGTTTAGCCAAAATCAGCAGTTAGACTGATAAAGCGGACCCAAAGCTGGAAAAGCTTCGGATGCGACTGGGGTTAACGCTGAGATGATGATGATGATGATGAGACATTAGTACGAGGTCCAAACTTACAATAGAACGAGTGACAACATGATTTGACAGTTACTGCCGATCTGTTATTGCCCGTCCGTAAAATAAAATTAATAGGGAGTGGGTACATTCCGTAGTACCTTCTTGTGTTTATTACTTACCATCAGGCGGGATTGCGGTCAAGCGCTAGTTTATAATTTACTAGCTTTCCGCCCGCGGCTTCGCCCGCGTGGAGTTCGGTTATATCGCGCTTTCAATCAACAACAAAAGATACTTATTCTATTCAGTTTAATTAATTCTTGATATTTTCCTCGCTAGAGAGCTCCGATAAACGCGTGCGATCGCTGCAAATCATAAAGTGCTATAAGGCGAAGCGCGGCCATCGACGCGCTATTTATAGGCACGCGCCGCCCGGCGCAAACAACTACGACCCTGCATTTTAAATTTGTAATATCTTCGGTAATATTCACTTAAACTACATGCTGTAAAAAGCATATTGATCTATAATAAATGCACAATTTATTTAAGGTACTTAAATGGATAAGGACTAATGCTGTATTGTTTAAAATCACTTCGTAAATAACCATTTTTTATAAAGAATAAAAATGGTTATGCTGGGTTATCCCTAAGAGATAGACATATACCATCGCGGACTTTTTTGTTGAACTTTTTAAGGTGAACAATACTGTAGTACATTATTTTGGTCTATCTCGTAGGGTTCAGCCAGCGTTTGCAATATAAGCGCAAAAAACGTGCTTATTTACGACATCACATTAGAAACCTTTAAATTTATCAGTGTTTCTCTACTATATTATGCATTTATTATACATACAAACCTTCCTTAAGAATCACTCTATCTATTAAAAAAAAACCGCGTCAAAATCCGTTGCGTAGTTTTAAATATCTCAGCATACATACGGACATACAGCGAAAGCGACTTTGTTTTATACTATGTATTGATGATAAAAAAAAAATTTGTGCTTGACTACAATTCCGTCGGATGATAAGCAGCGATGCAATCGTTAATGGTGAAGCGCGCTTGTTTATTAAGAACCTATTCACTCTAGCCTTACAGACACTCATATTGCAGCCCGACGGAAACACTGCCGCTGGCAAATTTTCCAGTCCCTCGATGTTCGCCATATGAAAGACGAAACGTTTCATCCGGATCGTAGTGGTTGTGGTGTCAGTAACCCAAGGGTGGATACTTGCTGTACGACGGGTCGTACAATGATGGAACGGAGATTGGGGAAATTATGTCATGCAATTCCCTCGCACACTCTCCAAAATGATCCTATAAAACACCGACAGGCTGGCTACTCTTTGCCTAGGCTCCAGGCTATGGAGACCGTTTTGAACTAAATCTGAAAAAAACCGGCCAAGTGTGTATCGGACTCACGCACAAAGGGTTCCGTACCATGGATTTATGAAATTAAAAGATTTAAGTCATTTGTATGAAAGATTACGCGGTAATAAGCGGTGTACGATTTACGAGGTATTAAAAAAAAACTACTTACTAACTCTCGTTTAAAACAATTTTCGTTGGTAGTTTTTATAGTAATGTACATCATATGTTTTTTTTTTTTTTTTCATTTTCTTATTTCAGAAGTTAGAGGGGGTTGGGGGGGGGGGTTCAACTTTTTTCTACTTTGCAGGCGTCTGTCACTCAAACTATTCGGTTTAGAAAAAAAATATTTTAGAAACCTCGATATCATTTTTGAAGACCTATCCATAGATACCCCACACGTGTGTGTTAGATGTAAAAAAAAATTGAGTTTCAGAAACTAAAGAAAATATAATAAATATTGGGGGCTTCCTATACTTAGAAAAATATGGGAGCCCCCAATATTTATTATATTTTTTTTAGTTTTGCACCAAAATCTTAATTCGGTTCACAGAATACATCTACTTTCCAAGTTTCAACAGTATAGCTAGATTATAGTTTCGGAAAAAAAATGGCTGTGACATACGGACGGACAGACGCACAGACAGACATGACGAATCTATAAGGGTTCCGTTTTTTACCATTTGGCTACGGAACCCTAAAAAACTGGTATTCAGCTGTATCTGGTTAGATTGGAAGCTGATGGTGGCGCGTGTTGTTGGGTCATTTGGTTCCCTTCAATATGGTTGAGCTAAGTGGGGCTGATGCGCGCGTCATGCTCGTGAACGGGGGCCGTCAGTGGAGACTGGTCATCTCTTAGCTGCCAGTGGGCTTAATTCATTTTTATATTTTAATTAATTTTACATTGTGCTCACATGATAGAAGCAACATAAATATGTAACGAAGAAATGTAACCCATATATTGATTTTAAAAGAGTGTCCATGGAGTTTCTTGCACGTTCTTCTCCATAGAGATCTACGCTTTGGAACGTGCAATTTAGCTTCACTTTTCTTGGACTAACCGACATTGACTATTCAAAAGCACCAAGTGATGGTTAATTTGAAAACGATTTTGATTTGATTTGATTTGACCCAAACATAGTTGGGGAAAAGATAGGCAAATGATGGTTAGAGACGTAAAAACCCTGTCATTAATATAAATATCCATCTACCTAAGAAATAAAGTAAAAACTGCTCCTGAAATTACACATTTTCTTTTGCGCCAGTCCTGCTGCCTAATATGGAGTCGTCATTAGTTTTTATGTATATGATTGTATTGTCTGGACCTGTTCTTATGGACAAAGGCCGTATACTCCATTCGTATTTGGGGGGAAAAGGCCGCTACGCTACAAATGCTACGTACTTAATGTTTATTTTTGGTGTAGCTTTCAATTGGGTTGTATCCTAAAAAATAATTTAATGTCCATCAGATAGATTTATAAAAAATATTGAACACGTATTTTTTATTTTTTCTTTCATTCAAAAACTTAGGAAGATATATTGATTTGAAATGTCGCATGACGTCACGCCGTGTCACAAAATATACCACGGCATCATGTAATTAGCCCCCACTCCGTAAGTTTGATACTCTATATCTCAGGAGGTTTTGGTAATTTCGACAAAATAAAAAATACGGGTCTTAAATTTTGACGGACTAATTATTTTTTTGATTTTCATACCTAGGATACATCCATATTGACCTTGATGATATAACGAGCAGGGTTGCTAGCGTTTTATTTTTGTATATTTATTTGTTTTTTGGTCATATTTAAGAGAAACCTTGCGGAAGCTTTTTTTGTTTATAAATTACTAGCTTTCCGCCCGCGGCTTCGCCCGCGTAGAGTTCGGTTATATTGCGCTTTTTAGATTTCCCTCGGGAATATAAAATTTTCCGGGATAAAAGGTAGCCTATGTTCTTTCTCAGGGTCTAAAGATTGTCTGTGCCAAATTTCATCAAAATCGGTTTAGAGGTTTAAGCGGGAAAGCGTAACAGACAGACAGACAGACAGAGTTACTTTCGCATTTATAATATTAGTATGGATAAACTGGTGCTTGACCGCAATCCCGCCTGTTCACGTTTATTATGAGCCTATTCACTCAAGCCTTGTAGACACTCAAATTGTAGTCTGACGGAAACACCGCCGCTGGCAAATTATTCCAGTCCCTCGATGTACGCGGTTTTTATACCGCGTACATCGAGGGACTGGAACAATTTGAACTACGATCGTGCTCCAGGCTTTGGAGACTTTGGCTTTGAAGGAGTAATATTTGATTTGTCCATTAGTATATTTTTTTATACATTTTTAAATCAGGTTCAGTTGAAAACCAGCGTCAGGCATTAGTAGTTCATTTTTGCTGGACTTGAGGGGCAATCACGCTAAAATAATTCAATAGTTATATTTCATATCGCGCTAACCTTTTGACAAATAATTTAACCATAACTGGATCACAATTGGAACGTAACCGCTGTCAAATGAAAACGTTGAAACAAAACTAACTTTTTCTGCGCCATTTGTCAAACTTACGCCTAAACGATTGGATTTACTCATAATTTATTTAATTTTAATTATTATATCTGACGAAATGTATCACTCATACATTGATTTTACTTCAATCGACTAAGGAAACTCTCACCAGGGAAGCGGGCAGCAGCGCTTCTCCTGTGGAATATCAAATTACTGCGATCCCCAATCCGCCCGCAAAGCGTGGGGATTATGATACCCCAAAATGCAAGAAAGCCTTAGGGGAGGCCTTTGTCCAGCAGTATACCTACCACTATAATAGGCTGACGAAGAAGAAATTAAAACTTTAGCGCCGTACGAAATGGGATCGAAACTAAACCACAGCTTAACTCGATTAGATACGAACAAGAGTTTATCTTCTACTGTCTTATTTAGCGCAATTGCTCCCCTGTGCCTTTTTGGCGCAATAGCGAGGTACAATTTTCTGCTATTTTCTTACATCATACTTTCTGTTTGACGTTTATTTCTTGCTTTCTCATAAACATATGTATGTGTTTTAGTCTGGGCTAAACAAATGAATTTCCTTTCATTGTTTTCATCATTTTCATCAACCTTTTTTTACCGTCCCACTGCTGGGCACAGGTCTCCGCTCATACATAGAAGGATTGAGCGTAATCACCAAGCTTCCTCAATGCGGGTTGGCGATTTCAGACTTAAAGTCCAGGTTTCCTCAAGATGTTTTCCTTCGCCTTTTAATCAGTTATTGATGTGTTACAAAGTACACATAACTTAGAAAAGTTACATTGGTACTTGCCTGACTTGGAATCGAACCCGCACACTCATACTTGAGAGGTTGGTGTTTTAACCACTAGGTCACCACGACGTAGAAAATACATTTTAAATATAATAACGAAATGACGGTGTATCTTTATTTGTAACTACATAATTATAATCCTTGGTATGTAACACTGATAAGATCATGATATTAAATATTTTCCCCCTAAAATATACACGTATCTGACAACCAACAGACTACAATAATGAAATGTACCTTGAAGAAATAATGTGTCAGGTCTACACGTGGCGCTCTATGTTAGTTATTGCCTCATAACAGAATGTTACCCACCCCCTGTAAGGCAAGCCGTCTTTACGAAATATAACAGAGGGAGGCAAGGCTATTCTTTGTTATCTATATAGTATAACTATATTTGGGCCAAATTCGATAAAGAATAGAGTTAAACAAACCGTTGCTAGGCAACAAGTAGTTTACGCCTAAAATACAGATGTTAACAACCTTTTGTAGATAGATGATTTTCATAAAAGTAATAATCCTACTTCCTAAACAGTTTATTTGTGTTTAGATATTTATGATTTGCATAGAACGTTTAACCTATTTGAATGAAATATGACACACATGTAAGCTAATTTCCTAATAGGTTACATTTTTTGATACATATATACAACGTGTAACAAAAAGGGTATATACATACCAAGGGCATGGCATCTTTAGATAATATCAAACGATATCGGAAGGGTTTCAACTCAAAATAAAATACTCAAAAAATAGATACTAAATTTTCGGTTTCGTGTGTTTCTTAAAATCAAATCATAACAAACGTGGCAGCACACTACATACGTTAATAACTACTCGTTACCCGTCACGTTACTTGCCAAAATCCGACAAAAGTCTTCAATATCTCTGTGCGACTAGTATGATAGTAGCCTATCACAGGCGGTGTTTTTCCTCATAACTTCTTAACATAAAGAGATAGGATTAAAAAACCTTCCAATATCGTTTGATATCATGTAAAGATGCCATGCCTTTGTTATGTATATACCCTTTATGTTACACGTTGTATAATACCTTGAAAGTATGCATGTGTTATGCAGTTATTTGAAAGTAATTAAAATTTATGCTAAATTGTATTGACAAATGTGAGGCATTTGTCAAAACTTTATTCATTGGTTGAATTCCACAAAATGTGTTTAATGCCCGGATTTCATCCATCTTTCTTTTTTTGTAGGGTTATCGCGTAAAATGAATGTCGATTTTTAATGGTTTTTCGAAATACCAAGTTATTATGCATGATCTTTTAATGATTCTATTGAAATATGCTGTAATAGGAATTGTTCATAAATAGTTAGCATGTAAAAGTCGATAATCATGTAAATAACAGGAGATTTGTAAAACGTGAGTTGTGATAACCCTAAATTGGTTTGTTTACTTCTATTCTTTATGTAGATTGTTATAGGTATAGGTATCTAGGTATCAATGTGGCAGTTTTTTAAAGTTTGGTAATGACAAGATTATATTGTCTTGTATAAAAGTTACTTTCCCTTTTCTTAGAAAAGTTACGGTTTTGTTTATAATCTTTTTTTATCTTTTTTAGCATGTACCTAAAAGTCGATAATCATGTAAATAACAGGAGATTTGTAAAACGTGAGTTGTGATAACCCTAAATTGGTTTGTTTACTTCTATTCTTTATGGAGATTGTTATAGGTATAAGTATCTAGGTATCAATGTGACAGTTTTTTAAAGTTTGGTAATGACAAGATTATGTCTTGTATAAAAGTTACTTTCCCTTTTCTTAGAAAAGTTACGGTTTTGTTTATAATCTTTTTTTATCTTTTTTAGCATGTACCTAAAAGTCGATAATCATGTAAATAACAGGAGATTTGTAAAACGTGAGTTGTGATAACCCTAAATTGGTTTGTTTACTTCTATTCTTTATGGAGATTGTTATAGGTATAGGTATCTAGGTATCAATGTGGCAGTTTTTTAAAGTTTGGTAATGACAAGATTATATTGTCTTGTATAAAAGTTACTTTCCCTTTTCTTAGAAAAGTTACGGTTTTGTTTATAATCTTTTTTTATCTTTTTTAGCATGTACCTAAAAGTCGATAATCATGTAAATAACAGGAGATTTGTAAAACGTGAGTTGTGATAACCCTAAATTGGTTTGTTTACTTCTATTCTTTATGGAGATTGTTATAGGTATAGGTATCTAGGTATCAATGTGATAGTTTTTTAAAGTTTGGTAATGAAAAGATTATGTCTGGTATAAAAGTTACTGTCCCTTTTCTTAGAAAAGTTACGGTTTTGTTTATAAATCTTTGTAATATTTAAAAAGGTCGAAACTTGCAGAAAACTTTGAGATTCAGGACTACTTCAAAATTATGAAGTATTCCACTTAGAGCACTGATTTTAATAGCACTTCCGGGAACGGGACTTTTGTATTTAAGCTAATAATATAAGCAATATAAGTTATTCTTATTTTATTTTAACACTTAAAATATTAGTTTTTTCTTTTTTTTAACTTTGCATCACACTTGGAATTTATCCTGTGTCGTGGGTGCGTTTACAAACAAAAATAAATTAACAGTTATAAATTTTAAATAATTAGTAGTTATAAATTCACATACTTCAATATCCAGACCCAGAATCCAACTACTTGTAGGTCATACAAATATTTGTTCCATGCGGGAATCGAACCCGCGACACGCAGCGCAGCAGTCAATGGCTTAACCACTGCGCTAACCGTGAAGTCATATCAGAGGGAGGCTAGGCTATTCTTTGTTAGATGAAACGTATGTACGTATAACTATCAACGTGACAGTTTTTTAACATTGATAATGACAAGATTTCTTTTACTTATAAAAGTTACCGACCCTTTTCTTAGAAAAGTTCGGGTTTCTTTATAAATCTTTGGATTATTTAAAAAGCACGAATCTTGAAGAAAACTTTGAGACGCGGGTCTACTTCAAAATTATAGAGTATTCCACTTAGAGCACTGATTAGAATGGCACTTTCGCGAACGGCACTTTTGTCTTTATGCTAATAATTAATTGAAACAATATAAGGTTCATAATTTTATTTTAATACTTGAAATTTAAATATTTTAAAGTTTAAGATATTACAAGGAATTTATCCTGTGTCGTGGGTGTGTTTACAAACTTATAAATTCACATACTCAAACATCCAGACCCGGAACAACTACTTGTAGGTCATACAAATATTTGTACCGTGCGGAAATCGAACCCACGACACGCAGCGCAGCCAGTCAATACTGTCAATAGCTTAACCACTGCGCTAAAAATTATTATTCTCACTCTAAGCGTAACTATCTCACTGTTAAAGAAGTCGGTTAAAAATTAGGTTTAGTGGTGTAAAGTTAGCTGTTATTCCAGCTCTGTTTTTGTCGGGAATTAATAATGGTAGCTCGCCAGTTTTATGAACAGAATGTATTAAACTGGCTAGGGCTCCAAAGAGAGGAACCTCCTAACAATGCGAGCCCTATCCAAATGTAGGGACTAAATGCCCAACGAAAGCCTCCTCGAGAGGATCTTGGTTAATAAACCAGTATTATTTCTATTTTGCCGTTTTTATGCGTCACGTTTCTTCTGAATGAAGTCCTTTTTAATCGGCTTAGCGGAAGGTCCTGGGTTAAATCTCTCCAAGCCCGGATAGAGTTGAATTTTTCATTACGAAGTTCACTGAAGCAGTCTGGAGTCCGCATTTGATAAATAAGCCTACCTCCAATCTCAATACTTAAATATTATGTATAATGAAAAATATTTGATTTCAAATTTCACTTATTATTAGATACGTGCTTTTCCAAATGATCCACATTTGTAATATTCAATCGAAAAATATTTGTCAATAATGTAAAAACATAATTTTATTGAAAAATAGCATTGAATTTTACATAATACTTTACAATACTTTTTCAAGAATGTTAGTCGCTCTAAAATCAATTTAGTTACCATTTATATTAATTTCATATAAATAACATCAATTTGAAACAATTGGAATAGACCTTACATTATCCACCTTTGCTTATATACAATATGTAAAGAAAACCCTGTCCGACCCATAAGGATAGCAAAGGTTAGGTAAATACTTGACCAAATATAATATAAAATTTTACATAATCATCATAGTAACAATACTAATGAATTTTGAAATAATCCTTTTTTCCCGGGAATTAATTCCAATTTCCCCGAAATTTGGTATTTTTTAAAAAAGTGACAACACCGGTATTATTATAAGCGAATAGCGACGCGACCAGGTCACAGGTGCCGCGTGCCCTGCCCCCCGCCGCCCGCGGAAGGGGTTGCTTATCGCACATGTATTAAGTTACCTCTTTTTGCTAAATAGTATTTATTTTTTTAGGGGGATTTTTTTTTTAGTTTAGCCCGACTTTGTTGGCATTAGTAGAATCAGTTATCGATACCTTACAATACCTTCACGGATCGGACAGGGTTTTCTTTACATATTGTATAATAGTTGCTTATAAATGCTTAATTAATCGACATAGAAAATGCTTTTTCTCAAATCATGTCTTTTCAGAATTTCAACAACATGAAATGTCTGATAAAAAAAAAAAAAACATATGTGCAATTCACATAATATATGGTAGAAGTAAAACCTTCATAAATTTTAAGAAACACTACATTATGCTTCCTATCTCTTTTTCTCTTACGTAAAATCTTATAGGTTTATGTGTCTATTTCTTTTTACTATCACTATTAATGCGATTTTTTTTTCAAATTCAATAAGTATTTCTGTATAGCATTGCGTTCAAACAAACTATCCAGCTTTCTTATATTAACTGTCAAAGTCAAAGTCAAAGTCTTGCCGCCAAGCGATTCGTCGTGTTCCGGCATGATGTCTGGTGAAGCCGTACGGAGGACGGGTCTGAGCAGTTGTGTTGCGATGTGTACCGGGTACGATGTGCCTAATGTTGTTGTGTCGGGAGTTTGGTCGTGGAGGGTCTCCAGATCATCCTCTGGCGCAGCATCGTTGGTCGTGTTGTTGGGTTAAACATTGCATCACCTCGCTCAACTGCCGTCTTCCTTCCTATTCACTCAGTTTTTTGAGTGAATAGGCTTAATAAACTAGTGCGTTTTACCATCAACGATTGCATCACTGCTTACCATCAGGCGGGATTGCAGTCAAGCACTAGTTTATAACTAATAAAAAAAAAAAAAACTATGTATATTGAAATTTAATTTATGTTACAAAGCGACATAATTTTAAACAAATATATACTCTACCCCAGTGCTAATTAAGTCCATAGAGAAAGTGATTCAGTAAGATCGTCTACCTAGACCATCACCTAAAATATGGCCGCACCTTTCCGACTTAACCTTCACAATTCAATTTCCGAAACCTCTATTTATGGCTAGGCCGAGCAAAAATATTATTTATTTACCGTTAGTTCTCTGCCATGACTGACAACTCAATTAAAACTTCACCTCTATAAGAAACTCACCTGTCAAAACAACGGTTATACAATAATCAATTATACAATATGTAAAGAAAACCCCGTCCGACCGATAAGGTTAATAAAGGTTAGGTAATGACATGACCAAATAAAATTTGAAACTTTACATAATTATCATAATAACAATACTAATGAATTATGAAATAATCTTCATTGTCCGCGAATTAACTCCAACTTCCCCAATATTTGGTAAATTTTAAAAAAGTGACACCACTTTTTTGATGAATGAATGAATGTACGACCTTCGTGGTGATTACGCTCAATCCTTCTCTGTATCAGAGGAGACCTGTGCCCAGCAGTGGGACGATAAAAAGGTTAATGATGATGATGTATATATTACTTATTACAATAATTAAATAATCTATACTAATATATAAAGATGAAGAGTTTGTTTGAACACGCTAATCTCGGGAACTACGGGTCAGGGGATAGCCCATTAATCCAGGAAGGCTTTAGAATATATAACATCACGCTGCGGCCAATAGGAGCGGAGCATAACTAACTACACGCGAACGAAGTCAGTGGCGGCCGCTAGTTATTAATAATTATGGTTGTTTGTTGCTAAACCTACGTACCTATTTTATATTGTCTGCAGTAGCGAAACAATTACCAACTCAGGACTTACCATGTACTTTCACGAAAATGGTGGTAAAAGTCGTCTGTCTCAAGTCAGTGGCGCTGTCATTGGACTTGGACATTAATTGAGACAATCTCGAGTTTTACAAATGATGCTACAAAATTACTCGTAGTCTGACGTTTGAGGGTCAGTAATGTGTCCTTTTTAACTTTATGTAAATGAAGATGATATTTACTGCATTAATGGTATACTGATTGATGTAGATTTTTCACTGAACAGTGATTTATCATCAATATATCCAATCATTATCAATATCATCATCATCATCATCATCAACCTTTCTATGGTCCCATTGCTGGGCACAGGCCTCCTCTCATACAGGGAAGGATTGAGCGTAATCACCACGCTTGCTCAATGCGGGTTGTCGATTTCAGACTTAAAGTTTAGGTTTCCTCAAGATGTTTTCTTTCACCTTCAGTCATTGGTGTCCAAGATAAACTTAGAAAGTACATATAACTTTAGAAAAGTTACATTGGTACTTGCCTGACCTGGCATCGAACCCGCGCGCTCATACATGAGAGGCTTATTATCAATATAATGGACAAAATTCACAATATTGTACATAGCTCCAAAATTGACTAAGTAAAATAAATAAAATTATCTCATCCGTTTAAAAAATTAAATCATATCTCTAATCTCAGTATTGTACTTAGAAACATAACCTTATTATTATTAACCTAGTGCGCTTTACCATCAACGATCGCATCACTGCTTACCATCAGGCGGGATTGCAGTCAAGCACTGGTTTATAACATATAAAAAAAAACCTTTTTATGCTACCAATACTAAAAAAAATCCTCAAATTCAGGACGGAACATGTACTAATTTGCGGGGAAGGTCGTAAAAGTCCGCTGTCTCTCTCTGTCACTAGGGTTGCGAAGATGCTGGAGGACTTTTCTTTGTATTACAATTTTATGGGGAGTTCTTAAAGCCTGTTCTTCTTCCCAGCGAAAGCTTTGTACCTCATGCCTTTTAACAATACTTTCACGCAATCAAATTGAAATAAAAATAAATCTCAGATGGGCACTAAAAAGTGGTAAAGGGCCGGCGTTTTAGGGAAAGTCCTTTGTAATTTTGACGTTTGAAAAGTACTGATTCTCGGTCTTATTTAAATAAATGACTTTTGATTTTGATTCAAATTGTATTTAAGTTCCAAATTGACGAAATTTAAGTTAGAAAAAATATAAACTCTATTTTAATAACATTTAAGTCTAAAGTTTAAAAATATTGAAAAAGTTATGAAAAAGTTTACAGTTGAAACGAAAATTGAACTTTATTGGGAGGGTATTAAAGTTATTTCTCTACACACATATATTTGTTTATATTGTTAGCGGATACATTCGCAGTGCTACGATTATACGACTAAGTTAGAATGGTTTGTTGAATTTCATTTAAATTTTTTGTATATGCAAAACCAACCCATGTCCAGTATTGTTAAGTAAAGAATCTATGTACAAAAAATTATTTTGTGCTTGGTATCTTACCTGGCTGTCCCTAGAAAAATAAGGTCAAAGCACCGCGTCATCGTTAATAATTCGTTTATTGATAATAATTTCTGTTTGTAATTAACTAATGATAACATTTTCCATCACCGTTATTATACATGTATATCATCATTATGTAGTTACCTCTTAAATTCAGCCGTAAGCGATACAGTAAAGTGTAGTATTATTTACTTAAAACAAGTTAAATTAACTTTTCTATGGGGGAGGCTGTCCTGCTGTGCGCTCGTCCCTATCTGCCGTGTACTGTGTTGTACGCTCGGTAATCACACTGCAACAATTTCTATATGTATTTGGGAAAAAATATAATATGGTGTAAAAATTCAGTTGCTTATTCTGAATACAGTATATTCAGGTTTCCTAAAAAGAAAAAATAACGTTGTATATGTAAGCATCTTTAATCATTTGGAAGAGAACTTGCCCACGAAGAAAGTATGTATAGCTAGAAAATATAGACACCTATAGCCATGAGGCATAAATTATTGACATTTGCAATCGTGTGAGTGAATACGAAAATATTTTTAAAAATAAATATTATGTTTTACATAGGCACAGACAGGTAAAGCTACCCGAAACTGTCAAATATTCCCAACCAACCTTAAACCTTAATACTTTAGAGATAAAGTTGAAAATCGAATAAAGAAACCGGACAGATTGTAGTAACTTGATGTACTATCGTCTGTACCTACATAACATAAGAGGGCCTCTCTCACTGATAAAAATAAAATAAACAACTTTCTTATTTAAAAAATAACAAAAATAAACTTAGATAAAATACCAATCTAAAATTATTCCAAAATAATGTTTCTATTATCTTCAGTAGATACTTTTTCATTTAAATCCTAAAAAAGACACTTCGCAAAAACAAACCAACTCCCCCTGTTAGTGAGTACTTACAGATTCGGCTCGCGTGAAATTCTAATACAATTTTATTCAATCATGATTCTAAAGACACGTGGCGCCATCTGTTACCATAATATCGTTACTGTTGTTTTCCTCGGAGACAGCAGTTTTTTGGGATGAAAGGTACCGTATGACCGTTTCTGTATACCTGACCACGTATACCAAAATTTTAGGATAATCGGTCATTCATTTATTTATTAATTCATGACAATTAACATTGTGTTGAACTTTATAATATAAAATTATAAATTTAAATAGAATTAAAGAAAAAGCAAAATAATGAAAAATATTGAATTAAAATTAAAGTTATACATATCGAGTCATTCAATTATAAGTATGTCTATTGATATATAAACTGATGTCAGATAAAATAACGAAACTCTAAAAAAGGTCTAGCAGTTTAGATGTGAGACGAGGCAGTTGCTGACAATCAGCGCTGTTGACGAAAGGTTCGTCTGAAGTCACAGCATTTTGCTAAGCAACGACCTTTTCTTGCACAGAAGCGACGCTTAACCGTTTTTATTTTTTAACCCAAGTAGTTATTTTCTCGACTTTGCAATTGGGTTGCATCCTACAAAATTGTTTAATGTCAGATACATTTATAAAAAATATTGCCCACGTATTTTTTCTTTATTCTTTCATTCCTATACTGTGGAAGATACTTATATTGATTTGAAATGTCGCATGACGTAATTAGCCCCCACTCGGTAACTTTAATATGCTTTATCTTAGTAGTTTTTGGTAATTTCGACACAATAAAAAGTACAGGTCTTATTTTTTTTTATTATCTATAAGACGGACTAATTATTTTTTGATTTTCATACTTTGGATACATCCATACTTGTCTTATTCGATTTTATTTTTGGCAAGTGAAGCCGATATCGACTATTCTGCCAATGTCAAAAGTGGATTGGATACGCAAGAGTGTACCAGCTATATGTATAAAAAAAAACTAAAAACAAAAAAATACTGTGCTTCTAATTGTCTTGTAGTATTTTCGTGTTTGAGTAGGTACGAGACTTTTGACTTTATTATTTTTTATGTCTTTTTTATTGTTACTATTTAATGTAATGTTTCTTTATTTAAGATAACAAATAACTATTTCTCATTTATAAAATTAGTTAGGAATACAAAATAATAAAATAACAGTAACTTATTATCCGCTTTCAAAGAAAAACTCCTCATTTGAAAGAAAACAAGGAGAGTGTTTTTATGAAACCATGTTTTTTAACTTTTTTATATTAGAACGTTTATATTTTTCGCTCAATTTATCCCTACTCCGCGGCCGACCGTAACGCGACATGCAACACAAACGAAAAAGTGTGAGACGATATAATACAAGTTTAACTTTTAAAGTATCGATTCTTTTCATAACTGATCAACTATACAAAGACTGGAAAGTATTAAATATTTGGCAACACTTCGTACTTCAGACAGTAATCCTGCAGCACAGCGACACCCCATACCGTACAATAAAAATAAAAAACGTAGTAAACGTCGTAAGGATGAAAACAAAAATAAAAACAAATTGTGTATTAAAAAAAAGGTTACTAAAAATCAGAAAGTCCCTTACGAGACCAAAAGGCTTCTATCTCAACATAATGATTTGATATTTAAAAAGTAAATGTCACAGTGCTGATATTCTAAGACAGCCTGTGATGTCATGGGCAATCAGAGCAACACATAAGACTAAAACAAAAAAAAAAGCAAACATGTGAAGATCAAGTTAATATTTTTATCCAAGAATGTAATGATTTTCCCACATTTTCCGCCACCCCTGCCTGTCAGTACCACCCCCCACAAATACGTGACTTCATTGGAGAATTACGCAAATTAACTTGACGCTGAACATAAAATATTACGTTACTCTGAACAAAACGTGCTCCGTGTTCCGCTAAATTAAATTATAAGAGAGTCTTTACAGTTTATGACGGCGAATGAAGAATAGTGTGGTGATGTTACTGGGTTGTTTTTTATTAAACATATGTGGGTATTTTGGTAAGAAGGGGTATAATATCCATACTAATATTATAAATGCGAATGTATCTCTGTCTCTCTGTCTGTCTGTCCGGCTTTCACGCCAAAACTACTGAACCGATTGTAATAAAATTTGGTACACAGATAGTCTAGAGCCTGACAAAGGACATGGGCTTTCAAACAAGCCGCTATGACCAATAGGAGCAGAGCAGGAACAAAAAAAGTTGCGGAAATGGGGGCAAAAGCGGACGTACTACATATTGCTCCCATTATTTTAACAGGCGCTTATTTTATATCAACTGAATCATTCGGATAGAAGGTTACGCGGGTGAAACCGCGAGGCACAGCTAGTTAAATTATAAGAGAGTCTTCACAGTTTATGACGGCGAATAAAGAATAGTGTGGTGATGTTACTGGGTTGTTTTTTATTAAACATATGTGGGTATTTTGGTAAGAAGGGCTATGTAATAATGTAAGGGTCGATTGCTCAGGTTAAGCTACAGTTGCCGTGGTTAGAACGTGGGTGGGTGACCGTTTTTGTACACCAAGACCTCTTCGTGCCTGGCTGTGTGTGATTCATGAATCTTTATAGTCGTTACAGGTCGTCAGAAGCTAGAAAATCAAGCAACCTATAACAAGGGTATCATATTAGTCCGTGATTTGGTTGTGGAGGACAGAGAGGCCGTTGTGGAGGACAGAGAGGCCGTTGCGCCATATCATCATCATCATCAACCTTTTTACAGGTGTTCTCTCGTACAGAAAAGGATTGAGCGTAATCTCCACGCTTGCTCAATGCGGGTTGGCGATTTCAGCCTTAAAGTCTAGGTTTCCTCAAGATGTTTTCCTTCACCTTAAAATCAGTCATTGGTCAATCAATCAGTCAATAACTGATTTGTACTTTCTAAGTAGAAAGTTCATATACATAACTTAGAAAAGTTACATTGGTACTTGCCTTCGTAATCATCTTAATTAGCTTAAAGCAGTCCCCCGCTGAACATGGGCCTCTCCTTCCCAATTGTACGCCATTCAAATTTGATTTAATGTATTTTTAACTGACTTCAAAAAGGAGGAGGTTACTCAATTCGACCGTATATATGTTTTCTATATTTATATAATCTATGCATTTTTAAAGGCCACTGTGTAAAGTTGCCATAACACCAAGAAACTTAATGATACCTAAAACTGGAAGCCACACTGAATTCAGCAGTGAAGATAAAAAATGGCCATTAAAATTGTCATTGACGCGCTATCTCTTTATTATTCTTTCATATTATAATACGTTGTAAGGTGAGTAAGAAAGATAGACACCTCGTTCTTTGACCACCGTCAACGTCGATCGTAAAAGGTTATTCATCATCATCATCTCAGCGTTAATCCCAGTCGCATCCGAAGCTTTTTCAGCTTTTGGAGTCTGGGGTCCGCTTTACCAGTCTAACTACTGATTTTGGCTAAACTTCGATATTTTCCGTGAACGACTGCCATCTGATCTCCACAACCCGAAGGCGACATCGAAGCATTGCAGTTAGACCAATTGGTGGAATTTTGAGGGCTCCAACAAACCGTAACGACTGCCACTAGATGTCCGTATGGCAACCGGGACCAATGGCTTAACGTGCTTTCCGAGGCACGACCAGACTAGTGGAAAAAATCATATTCATAAATACAAATATTTGCATGGTGCGGGGATCGAAACCGCACCTCCTTGCGCAGCGGCCACGGACGCCCCGCCACGGAGGCTGTTGATCGTAAAAAGTTACTGGCGGTTAAAATTCTTATCTTAAACACAAAGTTTTAAGTCTAGCTTCCAGTTTTACGTAAGTTTATGGCATAACACTTTCCATTCACACAAGAGTCAATGCACCTCGCTGTAGTATTGATCGTCGCAATTTCTCTCTTCAACAGAAATACCTACGTGCTAAAACTTACCCATAAAATACACATAGTTACAGGCAATTCATGTAATAGTGCTGATAACGACTCAATATCGATAAGATTTTATTATCCTCGAGTGTTCGATCAATTTGGATTGGCTTATTAGTCGATCCGCACGAATTTATTCGCCCAAAATGCGCGGTATTTATTTTTTTCTATAAGGACTAGTACGAATTGGCATACTTTAAATTATATGCAATGTAATGTTATGGTTTAAAGTGTGACAATGCATGCAAGTCACATATAAAAAAAAAAGAATTATTAGTATAATAATTATAGTAGGTATAGGCCTTATGGTGATCAGATTTAGAATTTGGCGATAGAGCCTATTAGTTCACCCACTTTCTGAAAAACCTTAATATTCTAGTAAAATTATTTTTAACACCAAACCATCATAATATATGCAACTCAGTTCAAAACCATATCAGAACAAGGACACACTCGCGCAATCAAATTGAAATGAAATACCTCTCAGCTCACTTTTTGGAAATCTATCTAATATATTACGAACTTTGAGCGTTCAAAAAGTTGTAATTTTCTGCCTATTGACTAATGGCATGTTTATGATTTTGAACTTTTTATTGAGCTCTATCGGTATTTTGACATCTTATCGATAATTCATCCCAGGCCCTAAATCTCTTTTTTATAATTGTAAAGTATGTTAAAGTGATCTAGTTTATTAAGACCCTATTCACTATAAAAAATAATAATTAGGGAATAGGAAGAAACACGGCAGTTGAGCGAGGTGATGCAATGTTAAACCCAACAACACGACCAACGATGCTGCGCCAGAGGGAGATTGATCTGGAGACCCTCCACGACCAAACTGCCGAAACGACAACATTTGGCGCATCGTACCCAGCACACATCGCAACACAACTGCTCAGATCATAGTCTGCACTCAGTTTAGCAAGTTGTGGCCGTGCGGAGTGACACTGGACACTATACCGCCCAATCCAATTAGTCAGGGTTGGCACTTTGACCTCATATATACTATGGTTGTTTGACTTTTCTGGCTTCGTAGCACGCCTAACGACTATCGTCCTAATGTTATTATGGTAGATCATACATGTTTAGTAGGCTTTTAAAAGGATTTAAATAGTTATTGTATAGTTAACCAGGTTAAGCTACCCAAAACTGTCAAATATTTCCTATCAACGTTGAGCCTTAATACTTTAGAGATAAAGTTGAGTAAAGAAATCTGACAGATTAGTAGCTTGATATGCTGTCATCTGTAGGTACGTTAAATTCTACAATGGTAGAGGACATATTTGTTTATTATCAAAAACGCCAGAATAGAAGTCAAAATCGATCGAAAGGGCTGTGAAAAGAATATTTGAATATCTAATTTTGTTCCCAAAGGAGTGTAGAGGGATTGTGATTTTAATGATTATTAAGAGGTATATAATTCTGTGAATATATATTTGTTACGGCCCCCTTAATTGTTTATAGTATTCTTATAGTCTGTTTGTGTGTTTTACCATTCCTATGTTTTTTGCTGTTCAGAACCCACTGCTAGGCAAAGACATCCCTATTTTTTTTCTACCTTCTCTGTCTATAGCTGTCAAGCTGTCAAATCGAACGACGAAAACATTTTTGCCATTCTATTTTACCTATAATCTAGTTTTATCTAACAATATTGGGCACATTTCCAGTGTTCACCAACTAAACTAAATTTAAGCATTGATAAAATATTAAACTAAGGTAGATATGTCACTAGCGCACTAAAAATGAAGCGTACAAAAGGAAATAAGTCCTGTATCTCGCTTTAGTCACTCTCGATACACTCGTAAAAACAAACGACAAACACTAACAGCGCAAACGACAAACACTAGCCATCTTTTTCTTCTCTATGCCTTAGATTGCTACCCATCTCACTCACACTCTACCAATGTATGCCGAATAAAAATATGCATGTGTGCTGCTGCTGTGTTCGGCACATTTTTTTTGGTCAGTTTGTTAGAATATATCGTATCTGTTTAATATTTTATCGTCTAAGTGTCACCCGCCATCGAAATCCCCGGTCAGTATGTTTTTTTTTTTATATCTCCAACAATCCTTACCATGTCTCTTCATCATCATCATCATCAGCAACCTATTTATCGTCCCACTGCTAGGCACGAGAACTGAGAACGGAGGTCTGAAACTCAATGTGGCGACGACCGTGTATATGGCTAGCAACACGACAGACCCCATGTCTGTGCGCATAGGCGGTGACAAGGTCGAGTGCACAGACCAGTTTAAATACTTGGGGTCTGTACTTCACGCGTCCGACGACATTGATTGCGACGTCAGAGCACGTATTTCCGCAGCTTGGGCAAAATGGCGTGAGGTGAATGACGGGTGTCATTTGTGACCCCAAAATGCCGGTTAAGCTTAAGGGGCAGGTCTATAAGACCATCATTAGACCTGTTCTCCTCTATGGCAGTGAGGCGTGGCCTGTGCTTGAGCGACACAAGCAGGAGCTGCGTGTCACGGAGATGAATATGCTGCGGTGGATGTGTGGAGTTACGCGGAAGGACCGCATCAGGAACTCCCGCATCCGTGGCAGTCTTCATGTCCGTGACATAGCGGACAAACTGCAGGAGGGTCGCCTACGTTGGTACGGTCACGTCTTACGAAAACCGGTATGTTACGTGGGTCACAAATGTCTTGCCATGGCGCCTCCGCCGGGCCGGAGCAAGCGGGGTAGACCAAAGAAGTGTTGGCTTGACGTTGTAAGAGATGACATGCGTGCCAACAATCTCACACCACAGGATGCTAAAGATCGTGCGAAATGGAGGAAATTAAGTAAGAAAGCGGACCCCGGGCTCCAACGCGAAAGCCGCGGATGCAACCGGGATAAACGCTGAGATGATGATGATGAGTTTGTTAGAATATATCGTATCTGTTTAATATTTTATCAATGAATTTAAGTTAAGTGCATCTTTTCCTTTCTATTTCATTAAAAAAGGACGACAGACAAATTTAGGTAAGTCCTGTCAAAATGATCCGCGTCTGACGTATTTTTAATAGCCATATTTTTAATCGCGTCTAAACTGTCTATGGAATATCTCAATTTCCCATGTAAAAGGGCAGGGCGAGTATAGCTCACCCTCTATTACATGGGGCAGCATAACTGGCAAAATGTAATACTATATTAATGGTAAACCTTTGCTACCCTTCGAAGTATGGAAACGTAATGTTATGTATGTATGTGTGTGTTTTAAATTGGTGTTAACCCCGGCTATCGCCATCTTCCGGGACCAAATCCGGATCCCGGGTTGCTGCTAGAATGTGTAAACTGATGATTTACAACAATGTGACTTGTAGCAAGGCATTGAAACTACACCAGCGCCCATATTGCGAAATATTGTGGCAATTTCCATTTGAATGTTTTTTCTGAAATTTGAGCCTGAAATCGTCAACCCGCATTGAAGAAGCGTGGTGATTACGCTTAATTCTTCTCTGTATGAGAGGAGACCTGTGCCCAGCAGTGGACGGGACGAGTGGGACGATAAAAAGGTTGATGATGACGATGATGATTTGTTAAGGATAATGCTAATTTATTGCCCAGTAACTTGGTTGTGGAGGTCATAATCCATGTAAAATATTGGAACTCAGCTGCATCTCATCAGACTGGGAGCTAACCCTAACATAGTTGGCAAAAGGCAAATGCACATGATGACACTTAATCCATTGCATCATAATGATAAAAATATGTCTGCTCCACAATGTTAATGACACAATGAATGTCGTTGAACTGTCAAAATTAAAGATAGGATTGCTACTGATAGTTTGTGTAACATAATTACCCCACAGTACCCTCAAAATTGGATTAAAACGGCTAAACATGAATGATAAATGGGCTCGTAATAAATCTTCATTTAAATTTAAAATCCGTACCTTTTACCAGCATGGGCCAGCTCATTTACATATATGTACACATTGGTCGCTAAATTGGACTTTAATTAAGTGCCATAGTAATATATATGGGACGAAAATTCGGGACAAATAAAATGGACACCGTGTTTCATTAGTTTAGGACGGTTTAATTTACGTTCGCAATTAGTGGTAACTGAACAGTTTGAAAGGGACTTGTTTATCATTGCGAAAATAAGGTTATTAAAAAATTACAACGGTAATGGTCATAACGGACAGCTCTATGTGCAGAGCTTGTATGGAAGCTGATGAGACCACTGCGCATGTACTCTTCGAGTGTACAAGCATCACCTAGCTTAAAATATAGCCTCGTACTGAGCAATGCTCCTAGGCTTGCAAAGTAAAGCAAAGGCTGCTTAGCTATGTGTGTACGTACACACAAGCCTTATTTTTTTTTTTGTTCCGGGGTGGAAATACCTCATGGATGTCCGCCGCCCTGGGGTGGGCGACGGGGTCTGTCAAACTCCTACTGACTAAAAACCCCGGTGTCTCTTCGGTTACGTGCGCGCGGTGCCGCGGGAGTCCTTGATTCTGCCGCGGCCCCACACTCGTACACACATAGCCTAACTTTTTTTTACATGCTTTTTATTAACTTCACTTGTATGCTTGCTTGCTTGCTTGCTTGCTTGCTTGCTTGCTTGTTTGTTTGTCCGTCTCTTTGGACTACGAGTGAGCGGCTCATTACTGTAAAATGTCCCACCGTTTTCAATACGTTCGTTCGTTCGTTTTTATTAAAAAAGAATATCGAATTAAAATGTTGAAAATAAATATAGTTTAAAAACTAAAAAAAAAAACATCCTTTTAAAAAATATCAAACTAAAAAGTTAAAAAAATTTAAAAAAAAGCGTGATGTACTTTGTTCCATAATTTTTGTATATTAAGTGACTCACGCTTTTTTAAAAAATATTTTTAACTTTTTAGTTTGATATTGTTCAAAAGCATGTTTTTTTTAGTTTTTTAACTATATTTATTTTTGCTATAACCTAACCTTTCTTCTTTCTTTCTTTCTTTTAAAGTCACCAGGCTATTTATTATATATCCGTATATACATATAATAAATTGCCTGGTGACTTTAAGTTGGTAAATACAAGATACTGTTTTAAGCGGAAATTGAGTGCATGGCTAAACCAACATAACTTCTATAGTCTGAAACAATTTTTTGACGCGAGATGTTATGTAGCTTTTGGTCTTATTTTGTATTCGAATTTGCGTGCTGAGTAGATTAAGACCTGTTATACAATGTTTTGAGCAAATGAGTATTATTATTATAGAAGTGAAACCGTCGGAGCACCAAGATCTTACACAGTTCTTAACAAGCCAGAACCAACCCACCTCCTTCCAATAGCCTATTAAGTCTCCTGGAGACTTAATAGGCTATTGGAAGGAGGTGGGTTGGTTGGATTAACCACCAACGGCCGCCATGGCCCACTCAGAATGGTTCACTTGTAGGACTAAATGCAGAAACTAAACTCCTATCATAAAAACTTTACTATGGTTATATAAGACAAGAGGGATGTATCCAAGGTATGAAAATCAAAAAAATAATTAGTCCGTTTTATAGATAATAAAAAAAATTATGACCCGTATTTTTTATTTTGTCAAAATTACCAAAATCTATTGAGATATAGCGTATTAAAGTTACTGAGTGGGGGCTAATTACATTATGCGACATTTCAAATCAATGTATCTCCATAAGTATTTGAATGAAAGAAAAACAGAAAAATAGGTATTTAATATTTTTTATAAATCTATCTGATGGACATTAAATTATTTTTTAGGATACAACCCCAGTCAAAACTAATGACTGGAGCCCAGTATACGAGGTTCAGTATCACCAACCAGCGCACTAATTGCGTAACTCGCTATCAATCTAAAGCAGTTTCATTTAGAAGGATATTGCTAAGTCATAACTCCATATGTTCGAAAAATATTTTTGCTCAACAACGTATATAACGCAATTAATGTTGTTGAAATGTCAAAATTAAACCCGTTGTTACGATATGCTACGTAATTACCCCGCCGAGCCTGTTCAATTTCGTTCACTGTCGAGAACGACCGCAAATTACCCCAAAACAATGCTTCACATAAAAAAATTCAGCCACATGACCCCATTCTAGGAATTACTTTGTCGCGGGTCCGTTTACAAACATTTAAATTCACATACACAAACAGCCAGAACCGGAACAACTAAGCCATATATGTACACTAATTGTCGCCAGCGACTTCGCGTGGAGTTAGTTATGCTCCACTCCTATTGATCACAGCGTGATGTTATATGGCCTTAAGCCTTTCTGGACTAATGGGCTATCCAACGCAAAAAGATTTTTTAAATCGGATCACTAGATCCTGAGATTAGCGCGTTCAAACAAACAAAGTTTACATATTTGGCTTTATATATTAGTATACATAATTTCCTTTATTTTTAATACAACCTCTTGATCAAGAAGTATGTTATATACGGCCACTATGGTACACACATTTGATAATAATCGTATTATGAAAATAAAGTTATAATTACCATGCCATTATGGCCCCGTAAAGACTGTGATTCCGACTTCTACACCTTGTACCAACTCAAGACAAAAAATCAAAGATATACTTTAAAAACAAAAGGCACACATAAACCAAACCTCTTTCTTCGGTTAAAAAAGATGTGTTGGTAAATCATTAAATTATTACGCATGGTTAGGTACTGACAGAATTCAGAACAAAAATTTCCTAAACCTTATTACCATAATCAGCTTAGAATCTTGCCACTGCTAAGATACACACCTTTCTTTTCGAGAAGCTGGAATCCGCCACGCAGGTCCAGTTCGTAGATGCCACTTGTCTTTGTATTGTTTTGGTTCCAGGACCGGATTACTATAATACTATATTACTATACATGTGGTCCCGGGCTTCGAATAGTACCATCCCATATCCTCCCGTGGGTGTCGTAAGAGGCCACTATGGGAACTCACACCAGGGAAGCGGGCAGCAGCGCTTCTTCTCTGAAATATCAAATTACTGCGATCCCCAACCCGCTTGCCAAGTGTGGGGATAATGATACCCCATTTATCATTGTCTCTCAGGCTTGGACTACAGGCGAAGAGTAGCATTTTAGAGAGTGTGCGAGGGAATTACATGATTTCATTCCCCTGTCTCCGTTTCATCATCGGACGACCCGTCGTACGGCGGGTTTCCACCCTTACGTCGTTGATACTACTATAATCAGGGCGAAACGTTTCGCCTCGTCTTTTATAGCGCGTAGCATCGGCTGTGTTTCCGTCAGAATACAATTTAGGTGTCTTTAAGGCTAGGGTGAAAAGGCTCTTAATAAATTAGCGCGCTTTACCATCAACGATTGCATTACTGCTTACCATCAGGTGGGATTGCGGTCAAGTACTAGTTTTTAATGTATAAAAAAAAACAGTAAAATAACTAAAAATCCAATACGCTGTGTAAGTAAAACGCAAGACGAACTCAGCATAATTATGACAAAAGCTTGGTCAATAATACATAATGCTCTGTAGCAAACATACCTTCTGTCCACTATTCTTACAGTACCAAAATACATAGTGTATTCATTCTGTACATAAGCAAATACCATGTCCACTGCCCTTTGTTTGGGATGGCTGTTGCATTAACTGGAATTATAATAGTGCAGCATCACAAGTGTTATTTGGAAATTCAAGTTAATATTTGGATATGAAATAATAGTGTCCACAAACTTGATATGAAATACGGGCGCTTTGCGAACCTGCCTTGTGTAATGTTGTCGTTCGAACGGGGCTGATTCTGAACCTAATTTGAACAAAAGAAGAAATCAAAGAAGAAATGAAGCTTTTCATTTGGAAATACATAGTAGAAAAAGTAATTGTCTCTTGTAGCCAGTAGTAGAAAGTACATATACAACTTTTAAAGATCGGTGGTAGGCCATAACATCGGCTGCCGGCGGAAGTTACCACCATCAGATAAAGTCTTGTCGCCAAGCGATTCGTCATGTTTGCATGATACTGGTGAAGCCGTAGGTAGGACGGGTCTGAGCAGTTGTGTTGCGATGTGTGCCGGGTACGATGCACCAAATGCTGTTGTATCGGGAGTTTAGTCGTGGAGGGCCTCCAGATCAATTTCCCTCTAGCGCAGCATCGTTGATCGTGTTGTTGGGTTTAACATTGAATCACCTCCCTCAAATGCCGTCTTCCATGCCGTTTTCACTAAGTTTTTTAAGTGAATAGGCGTAATAAATTAGTGCGCTTTACCATCAAGTATTGCATCACTGCTTACCATTAGGCGGGATTGCAGTCAAGCACTAGTTTCCAGTGGTTATTAAATTCACTCTTTTCTGCCACCTTTTCACTTTTCTCGGTCTACTGCGATCGTAAGCCAATCCTTTATGAACAAGTCCAGCACATTCTGCCATCTCTGTCTGTCCGTGTAATCGTTTCCTGCAAAGTGAGATCCACAGAACAGATTATCTATTCCATGGCGGGAGTCACTGAATCGTGGTTTTTGCATATTGCTGCTCTGACACGAGCAAGTCAGCCCAATTCCACGTTAGGAATAAGATCGGTTTGAATAAAACTACCGAAAACATTAAAAAAGGCTCTAAAAATGGCTATACCAACAAACAGTCATTCAATGAAACTTCTATAAATTTTCGCCTATAGCTCCTTTCAATCAAAAGAAAAAAGTCGAACGGTAACACCATAAAGTATCATCCCTTGGGTGGACATTGATGAATTATTCACCATCTCAGCATCCCTGTCCCAGTTATTGCTCTCCAAACATTGACATTACAAGATCTGTCTACCGAACGGTATTATTGTTTTTCACAAGAACCTTTTTCGTATATTTTATGTATAAATATTCAAATTGTGGGATATTGAATGATGATTTTGAGAAAATATTGTATTTTTTATATTGTCTAGATTGGTTTTGATATCTGCTGTTTTCCCTTCCATAATACCTATGTCTTTTTTCACTAGTCTAAAAAAGTCAGAGGTATTAAATAATAGACTTGGGCTACTTTTCCACCCAAGTGCTATACTCCATAGTTATCAGTTTGATATCCACTAAATCATACTCATTGGTTCACAAAGCACTGGTGGAAACATAATATGTACAAACCTATAATTAGGCATTAAGATTTCTGCTTTGGGTCTATGGATACGCGTATGGTGTACCTTTATGCAGAGCAGAGTACCTAAATTAGACGTTCGCTTAAAATCTAAGCTCAAATGGCTAAATAGCTATTTTAACTATGATTGAAATAATCACTGGCAAAATACCAATGAATGCCGTAGGGACATCGATGACTAATAGAACAGTAGAGTGATCTTAGCCAGTGATAAAATGAATAAAATCAGGGGCAATTGGCAGTTTTCAAAATCAAAAACGATTTATTCAAATTTGGCTGAGAATCAGAACGGCAAAATTACATAAGACAGTCCCCTCAACCGCCCGAAACTCACCGTTTGCATAAAGATCAAAGCTAAGGAATTTCTCCGCATATTATTAAGTAACTGAAACCACAACGGGCTTAAACTTCCGAGGAAGTTATCACCCACCAGACAAAGTCTTGCCGCCAAGCCATTCGTCGTGTTCGTTGTATGATGTCTGGTGAAGCAGTACGGAGTACGGGCCTGAACAGTTGTGTTGCTATTTGTGCCGGGTACGAAGCGCCAAATATGGTTGCGTCTGGAGTTTGGTCGTGGAGGGTCTCCAGATCAATCACCCTCTGGCGCTGCATCGTTGGTCGTGTTGTTGGGTTTAACATTGTATCACCTCGCACAACTGCCGTGTTCCTTCCTATTCACTCAATTATTTTTTGAGTGAATAGGCTCTTAATAAATTAGCGCGCTTTACCATCACCGATTGCATCACTGCTTACCATCAGGCGGGATTGCGGTTAAGCACTAGTTTAATTTAAAGAAAAGAACATTTTCACACTTTAATAAAATCCATTTAAAGATTACCTAGACCTGGACACACGGTAAACCCCCACCGAAACCGGAAAACCTTGCGTAAATTGCCAATTAGGGGTAGCAACAAATTTTCTCTCACCAATTAAAACTGTAAGGGATGTTCCCGTCTGGGTTCACGGAAGGAAATCGAATTACGCTGTACATCGAAGGATTAATAGGTACTGCAACATCAGTCACGGCTGATCGAATTTGCGCGAACGATTAAAATTTAACGGGATATAATCATGACCTATTAATATAGATGATGATTATATCCCGTTAAATTCTCAAGGGGTTTTTTGTCGGTACTTCATAACTTTCTTCATACTTTATCAATATACATAAACGAGGCATTATTCTAAAGCATTTCAAGACCGTTACACCGGAAAAATATACAAATTACTCACATTTCAGTGGTTTTTTTACGAGTTACTATGAAAATTTACGATTGAAAATCATGGAATTTTCAAGTCGGCCTGACTTTCGACTTATCGATCCTCTTTCTTGAATATTCAGCGTGAGAATATACGAAACTTCGCGCGGGTCACCTACTTAAATAAATATTTTTTTTTTTTATTTATTTTTTATAAGTAGGGACAAATCACACAGATTGGGCTAGCCTCAAAGTAAGTTCGAGACTTGTGTTATGGGATACTAACTCAACGACACTATATTTATAATACATACATATTTATATAAACATCCAAGACCCAGGCCAATCAGGAACTCAGGAGGGGATCGTTTTCTATCATGACCTTGCCGGGGATTGAACCCGGGGCCTCCACGTCGCAGGCAGGCGCTGACCGCTGCGCCACGGAGGACGACAAATGAAATGAAATGAATTTTATTAATTGATATTCTCATAATCGAAGTTGTTTTTGTTTTACTTATCAGCTCATCTGATTGGATATTATTAGAAGAGTTATTGCTGTAGTCAGTTTTATTACTTCATTTGTTTTTTTGAATAAATATTATACTTGACTTGTTTTTGTATACTTTTATTGCTGTTACGTTATTAAAGAATGATAACGTTGCTAAATAAAAGAGTGCAAATTTTATTTTTATACTTTGTTCCACACTAGTGGTCGTGCCTCGGAAAGCACTTTAGGCCGTTGGTCCCGGTTGCCATACGAAAATTTAGTGGCAGTCGTTACGGGTTGCTGGAGCCCTTTAAAGTTTAAAAATTGGTCTAACTGCAATGCTCAGATATCGCCTTCGGGTTGTGGAGGTCAGACGGCAGTCGCTTCACGGAAAATATCGAATTTTAGCCAAAATCAGCAGTTAGACTTGTAAAGCGGACCCCAGACACCAAAGCTGAAACGCTATGGATGCGACTGGGATTAACGCTGAGATGATGATGACTTTGTTCCACACTAGTAATTTCTCCTGTATCGTGGGTGCGTTTACAAATATATAAACTAACATACACAAACATCCAGACCCGGAACAACTACTTGTAGGTCATACAAATATTTGTTCCGTGCACGAATCAAACCCGCGACACGCGTCGCAGCAGTCGATCGCTCAGCTATTGCGCCAGTCGTGTCGACAAAATTGTCAAGTAGTAAGTCATGGTGGCCTAGTGGTTAAAACATCAGCCTTTCAAGTATGAGTGTGCGGGTACGATTCCAGGTCAGGCAAATACCAATGTGACTTATCTAAGTTATATGTACTTCCTCAGTCTGTGCACCACTTTTTTTTTAATAATTATAAACTAGCGCTTGACTGCAATCCCGCCTGATGGTAAGCAGTGATGCAATCGTTGATGGTAAAGCGCGTTAGCTTATTAAGAACCGTTTCACTCAAAAAAACTAAGTGAATAGGAAGAAAGGCGGCAGTTGAGCGAGTAATGCAATGTTAAACCCAACAACACGACCAACGATGCTGCACCAGAGGGAGATTGATCTGGAGACCCTCCACGATCAAACTCCAGACATAAATACATTTAGCGCATCGTACCCGGCACAAATCGCAACACATCTGCTCAGACCCGTCCTCGGTACGGTTTCACCAGACAGCACACGACGAATCGCTTGGCGGCAAGACTTTGTCTGATGGGTGGTAACTTATTGAATCGACCGGCTGTTCTCGCTGTTAGGAGACACATACACGAGGAAAATGGTTATCCAAATAATGATGAATGTATTTTCATCCGCTTAGTTATACACAAACTGAATAATCACATTTACCAAGTAAATATAGATGATAAGCCCAGTCTTCCATTAAAATAAATGCTGAGAAGAAATTACTGTTTATTCTCGCTCAAATGGAATCGTTTTGTCTGTACAAAGCGTCCATGTGAAGGCGTTGTTCCTACATAAATTTATTTAATTCTGACTGAATGAATAAATAATAATTGTGTTTATTCTACCCATTTGATTACGAAATTGTTCCTTATTCTCTGTTCCTATTTCATTCTTTAGGGTTCCTTACATCTGGGTGCGCCTCATAAGAAAGCTGAAATACTACAGTTATAATAATAATAATCTTTATTACACAAAAAATTGGTACATATAAGTGTGAAGTCCCTGACTCCTGTGCTAGGTGATATACCTGTGTTATAGGAGCCAGTGCCCTCTCCCAAAAGGAAGTGTTACAGAATTCTATGCAAACAGATTAACAAAAGATGAATTTACGTAACAAGAGTAACCTAAACTAGACTAAAGAGGTTAAAAGAAGCCTGTATTGAGTATCTGGGGGTGCGTGTTTATGTGCGTGCGTATGTGTGTGTGTGTATGCGTGCGTGCGTGTGTGAGGATGTGTTATGGGCTTGTTCTCTTACCTGGTTGTCCCAAAAAGGACAGGGGGCAGTGCGTTGACCTGTCTCACGCGCCTTGTACGGACGACAGCAGGTCAAGCTACCCCAAACTGTCAGATATTCCCAATCAACCTTAATCCTTAATACTTCGGAGATAAAGTTGAAAATCTAATGAGGAAATCTGACAGATTGTAGTTTAACAATTTCCCTGCGGCGGTGTAATGAAATGAAATGAAATCGTTTATTAAGCATGTAGGACCACTGATCACTTTTACACGTCATGTTTATTTTTTATTTTATTTTTTTAACTAGATGAAGCCGGCATTTCCTAACTGACTACCTCTGAGAAGAAATAGCCGAAACAAACTCAGGGATCATCGTCTTTTTTCAAGTCTAGACATTAAAAATGAAAATGTTTACAATAATTTACCTTATAATTACGCATATTGCTTAATAACAATGCTTAACAGAGCGAGCAGCTCAGTCCCAAGCTTTTTTGTCTTCTAAATAATCTGTGATTTTATAATACCCCTTTTTGCAAAGTGTTTCCGTCGGACTACATTTTGAGTGTCTTCAAGGCTAGAGTGAATAGGTTCTTAATAAACTAGTGCGCTATACCATCAACGATTGCATCACTGCTTATTATCAGGCGGGATTGCGGTCAAGCACTAATTTATAATATATACAACGTGTAACATAAAGGGTATATACATAACAAAGACATGGCATCTTTACATGATATCAAACGATATTGGAAGGGTTTTTTAATCCTATCTCTTTATGTTAGGAAGTTATGAGGAAAAACACCGCCTGTGATAGGCTACTATCATACTAGTCGCACAGAGATATTGAAGACATTTATCGGATTTTGGCAAGTAACGTGACTGGTAACGAGTAGTTATTAACGTATGTAGTGTGCTGCCATGTTTGTTATGATTTGATTTTCAGAAACACACGAAAACGGAAAATTTTGTACCAATTTTTTGAGTATTTTATTTTGAGTTAAAACCCTTCCGATATCATTTGATATCATCTAAAGATGCCATGCCCTTGGTATGTATATACCCTTTTTGTTACACGTTGTATAAAAAAAAGTTTGATGTGCTGTCGTCTGTACTATGAACTCAGCTGTGCGATCAGACGCCTGAGTCGCGCGCTCGCTAACCACACTGCAACAATTTCTAAATGTATTCGGTAAAAAATATAATATGATGTAAAAATGATTAGAATCGATTCAATTGCTCATTATGAACGAACTATATTCAGGTTTCATATAAAGATAAAATTACTTAACAGTAACTTATCCACTGTAAGCAATCCCTTCTACGCGAGTTCAACTCACACTTTTTCTTTTTTTTTTAATGTTATTACATCGGCATTTTGCATAAAGATGTCGTAAATTATTTTTGTTAGACACAGATTGTTGGCTGAGTTCAATAAACACAGTGATTCCTTTCTCTGTTCTCTTTTTTTCGCACATTTACTTCTCGTTAGAATTTGAAATACTTTGATCGCTTCGTAAACTCAAAAGCTCCTTGATTTACCAAAAAAAAACGACAGGATACGGGCCTAGTTTGCCCTCATTTATATCTTACACTTTTTTAACTCGCCTATTCGCCCGCATAAGTTTTGATGCCGTGAGAATATCGGGATAAAAGCATTCTACGTGTTAATCATAGTTACCATATAAATACGTGTATCGCATAAAAAAAAATGTTGTATATATTGCGCTTTGTCACAATTAATATCGATGCTTAATTTATTATAATCAACTTGTAAACCAATTTCGATTTCGCCTTCGGGTTGTGGAGGTCAGACTACAGTCGCTTCACGGAAAATATCGAAGTTTAACCAAAATCAGCAGTTACACTGGTAAAATTTAATATAAGTCATCCATTCTATTATAATAATTATGTATGTACCTAAAATATTTGCACGCCATGAGAAATGGCAGACATGTCGTGAGCCACTCTTTCTCAAGATCCTACATGCATGAGTTTTTTTATTCTGTATATATACACATGTTTAGGAAAATAAAATTTCTTATTCTTAATGCGGACCCCAGACTCTAAAGCTGAAAAAGCTTCAGATGCGACTGAGATTAACGCTGAGATGATGATGATGAACTTGTAAACCAATTCTCATACTAAAATAAACTCATTTGATTTATCTATCTTCTGAATGTATGATGGTTTAAATTATTATTTTTTAAGTAAGTTTCATTGTTAAAAACCTAAAACGATCAGAGGTGGTCAATACCTGGAACGCTTTACATTTTGCTATAAATATATATCATCAGAAATATATAAATCAGAAAAAAAACTTAATAAGGTCATATGTACACAGCAGAGTATTTTTAAAATTTGCTGGGTTGTAACAGCTGTGCTTGATTTTCATTCTATTGTCCATTCGCTATTGAAATGTTATTTGAATTTAAATAATAGATATATACGGACAAATCACACAGATTGAGCTAGCCCCAAAGTAAGTTCGAGACTTGTGTTAATGGGATACTAACTCAACGTTACTATATTTATAATAGATACATATATAGAAAAACATCCAAGACCCAGGCCAATCAGGAAAAGATCGTTTTTCCATCATGACCTGGCCGGGGATCGAACCCGGGGATTAAATTTTATTGAATTCGTCTCTAAATCGAACTTAAGCTTGAGAAAGTTAAGCTAACACGGACACAGTATAGAAGCCCCAAAATTCCAACAGAACCAGAACTAAAATCTAAACAAAACATTATAACAGCAGTTGTTATGTCTAACAACTTTCTACATTCCACAAAGTCTTCTGTTCGAAATGTTATCCAAGTATATTCCCATTGAATAGTTTGCAGATGCTATTCCTTTAATTAAAGTTTTAATATTAATTGATTCCGTTGAGAGTTCGTTCCATAATGGAACTAAAATTGAACTCAAGTGCTCACAAAGGTGCCGACGGGAGATATAAGGGTACTTGGGTGCTTATTTAAATTGGGATAGTTTAAAGTACTTATTGGTTCTTGGGGTTTCGTATCTAAAGGGTAAAAACGGGATCTACTAGAACTAACTACTAAGATTAACTACTAAGATTGCACTGTCAGTATGTCTTTGATAGCTAGTTGAAATTTTCTTAGATGATATATTTGTAAAAAGTTTGTCCGATAGAAATTAAAACTGAAATCATTATTATATTTTTATTATTTATTTACAGATTTTGTTATTAACGAATTATTTTTTCCAGTAATATTAATTATGTGGCTTTTTAAAATATTTTTTGGGCAAAGTGTAGTGCAAAAAAGAACGAAAAAGTTAAAGCGGTGACGTAATCTATACCTACCATTGTATACACTATACAAACACAGTATACATACATATGTATATGTACATGTAGTGTGTACCGCCACCACATACGTACTCTAGATCGTTTTCACCTTAAATGTCTCCGATCCATTATGAAGATCAAATGGTCTGACAGAGTGCGAAATACCGAAGTCCTGCGACGAGCCAATGTTGGTGGCATTGAGGCTTATTTAATGCGTCGACAGCTTCGGTGGTGCGGACACGTATCACGTATGGCGGACGAAAGAGTGGCGAAGCGCATCTTCTTCTCCGAGCTGGAGGGCATGCGAAAGCATGGCGGACAATTCCTCCGGTTCAAGGATGTCTTGAAGCGGCACATGAAGAGATGCAATATAGAACCCTCTAAATTGGAGCGTTTGGCAGCAAAACGGTAAGAATGGCGCAGAATGGTGTACGGACAAGTACGCGAGTTTGAGGAGCAACGCAAAGCTGACCTTGATGCCAAACGCGACCAATTAAAGGCTCGCCCACCTACCCACCGTCGACGGCGTGCTTACGTGCCCTCAGTGTGCACAAAGTTTTGCCGCCAAGATAGGCTACATAAGCCATCTTCGAGCGCATGAGCGCCAAATCATCGGCTAGGAGTCGAAGTGGTCGCCGTGGCCGAAATCGGTCGGGAACATCATCATACATACATATATACATATATCCCGCTGTAGCGATGTCGGTGTCATTTCGCTCACTTGAATGTAATGTTTTTTCCCCAGCCAACAAAAGGGCTTAAGATGTTTTTTGTGTGAAAGAGAATTTACAGACGTATGATAAAATAACCCGATGGGCAATTATGATCTGGAGGTATGAGAAACAGGGTGTAAAGTTCACTCATTCTCCATAGAAAAGGGAGGATTTCTCGACCAGACTGGTATTGTCTGGCGAGCACTTGCCTACCGGTTGATATCGTGACGTTGTATACGTGCTAGTTGCACAGTAAACTCTGCTTGTGAGATGCAGAATATGTGTGACGTCATTATGACGCCTTGTTCGCGTGTAGCGTTTTAGGTATCGCTACAATAAAATACAATATGTAAAGAGACCCCTGTCCGATCCGTGAATGTATTCTTAGGTACCTATAACTGATTCTACTAATGCCTAGAAGGCAAGACTTAAAAAAAACCTAATAGAATAAATATTCGGTTGGACGGGGTTTTCTTTACATATTGTATATTCTATCGGGATGGCACCAATTATATTACACGACATTTGTGTCATTGTCTGCAAAATGTGATTGTTATATTTTAATATCATCTTTTTTAGAATTTTAGTAAATATAACACCATAAGAAACTTATATTTAAAGTTACCAAATATGATGCATGTTACACGATAAGGTCGTCTGTTGTCGTGTTAGTCACGTGGTTCGCCATAACTAGGAGATGCCGAGTCTCTTGCATTTTGCCTTTAATATAAGACAGTCCAAGTTTCACAGCGTGGCTTACTGAATATCAAATATTTACAGGCTATTGACGAAATAATATAATAAGACTTATAATGACATAAAAAATGTAGCTTCCGCTGTCGTTTTCGTTTACAGTTTCTTCTGCTTTTTGTTCGGTTCTTCAGGAGAATTAGCCTATCGACTTAGTAGAGGTAGAGGGTAACCCATTTAAGCCAACAAGAAAAAAAAACTTGGTTTTGGTATATAGATATTGATACAAATCTGGAATCTTTCCCAGTTTTGGCCATTAAAGTGTCAATAAATGTTCAGCATTTCGACAGATTACTGTGTGACTATTTACCGCTTTCATAAGAATGCTTTACTTACCAACATTAAACCGATAGCGCATCGTTAAATACAAGAACGGAAAATTATAAAGAGCAAAATCGGTTCATTTGGCAACTTTGCGGCCCATTACTTAATAAAAACAATGTTAGAATAACAATTTCTACAAAGAAAACAACGTAAAAGCCGTGGACCTGAAAGGGAATCCGCATGAATCGCCAAAAATAATATTTCGAGGAGGAAAATTCCATTCTAATAATCTAACTTTTCTGTTACAGGATGAGGGAGTATGTGGAAGAAAATGAAAAGAACGACCCACTCATACACGCTCCCGACAAGAAAAATAACCCTTGGGCTGAAAAAGGAAAGTGCATCATTATGTAATCATACTATACATAAGTAAAAATATCACCAAAATTCTAAAATATTCAGTTTAAGAGATGGATACGAGTCTGGTACACTCTGACCGACGAAATCGACATTCTTCGAACCTGCAGATGGTGAAGCGATTACTGCCAGACAATATAAAGATGTAGAATAACCACCAAACTTAGAGTCAAAAGTCGAATGTTAATTTAATTTCATTAATATTTTATTTGTGTAGTTTTTGTTCCCAAACGAATCTAGTCCCCTATATTTCTAATGTAAAGAATGTACATTTAGACTGTGCGTGAAGCAAGGATGTACTTATGAATGTTTTTGTTAAAAAAAAATGAAGTTTTAAAAATGGTTGTAAATACGTTAAATTTTGTATTTCTAGTAATAGAATGTTTGGCATGATACTATCGGTAGAGGTTTAATGGGAAAGTTATAATGAATGGGATAAAGAAATTGTAATATGGAATGTGTAAGGTTATCTTAATTAAACGTTGACAACCAAATATAATTTATTTGAATGTAACCCAACGAGTATTGCCTTGAAAATTGTTTAGAATATATTTTCTAAAGAACCCATGCAGTTCCATACGAATATAAGCAACTTCCTTTTTCATCTGTTTGTATGGATTTGGGATGGATTCTATTAAACCGGGCAAAGTGTCCGATGTCACTCTGCTCGGTTACTGACAGATTTTGCCACAAGTTTAAGGATAAAAATAAAAGTTAAATGTGAAGATTCTTCGAGCTCACGAATCTTCGTATTTAATAAAAAAATATAATGTTAAACTATAGAGATAATCGCAAATCACAACTTAAAACATATTCGCTGAATCACGGATTAGAAAATGTTAAATTATTGGCAATAAAGCGAGAGTAGGAAGAATAAAGTTAAACGATTTAAAAAGGTAGAGAAGATGAAAAAAAAATGTAAATTTAAGAGTAATGCAACATAATCTTGTTTGAAACTTATTGATAAGCTGGTTAGGATACTTTTTTATGAAAACGGTACATTCCACGGTGCCATTAACCTAGCTGCTTCTAGCTCTTAGCTGTCTTCTATTCTCCTGTTCTTAATGTAATCGCTACTAAGCAAATCTATCGTTTAGTTCCCGCTATCTATAATTTTGATCCCAACACCTTAAAAACTAAGTATTTAAACTCAAAACTCTCAAGCTAAACTTTAAAAGATCTAGCACTCATTTAGCTTAGTATAATCCAAAATTAAACCGACGAAATTCTTCCTAATTCATTGAAAGTTTACTTATAAAGAGATATGTAGTTTCCATATAATTCTTCTAAATTCGTAATCTAAGATTTCTGCGACTGGCTCTCAAAATTGTTTAGTGAAGAATTTTAATTCAGATTCAAACAATTTTGGCGGTAGCCAGTCGAGTAGCGCTACTAATCTTACATTCCAATTAAACGGATTGAATTAAATCCTAATTTTTGATTAAAATAGAAAATTTAAACTTACGCACTGTAGATAATTATAGATTAAAAAAAAATCTAACTTTAAACTTTAAAAAAAACTCTTTTAAAATTTAAATACTACTTCCTCTACCATATCTAGACACGGTGTATGGAAAATCATTCTGGCTGTGAAACGATTCTTGATTTATTTAGATGATTCGTCACTAGATACACGACCATCTTACACTTTTGCAAAAATTCCACCAACAATAAGTTCATGCGGATTGTTTTCTCCAAATATCACACCTTTCTCTAGAGCGTCATTGTTTATGGAACTTGTGTCAATTCTTTATACGTACTTGTCTAAGTTATGTGTCATTTTCACTGACCATTTCTGCTTCCCATATTATAGTTTGTTAATCTTTCGACACACATAAGTTGGACTATCCTTTAGGCATAAAATAGTTATTAAAAAGTTAGAATCTTTAGTAAGTAAAGTAGTGTAATAGTTAAGTAACGAGAAAATCAACAGTTGTTTGTTAATCAATATAATAAAAAATGCAATTCAGAGATTTTAACCTTAGTATTATAAACTGTTTAAATTAAATTTAGTGAATGATAAGGGACTTATATAAATGTAGTGGCAAATTCTGTCGACAGTTTCTATGTTAGCGGGTCGGGGAATTTTCAAGGGGGTACTCTTATAATTATTTTATGTTTTTTTATTGTAATAATTTTATTTCATTGTTAATCTATGTTAGTGAACCAAAGAGTTTCACGGACTGAAGTCCTGAAAGTAACGACTATCGTACTATCAACTGTCATAATAAATTTAACATCGACGCTTTAGTCGTTAAAACGTCTAAATGTTTCACTTAATTACCTTCGTTTAATTTATTAAATTTAAGAAGTAATAAACTGTAATTTTTAATGGATTTATCCGTTATTAACTAGATAAGGGTGATATTGGAAATGATTTTTTTAGAATCAATAGCTGTAAGGTATCGTATGTTATTATTAATTATGTAATCAGTAATCACTGAAATAAAGAAAAATCTGTAAACGTTGAGGTTTTATTGAAGTCCCTAAATAAAACAAGTCACATTTCAGGATCTAAATACTGATTCCTAGGAGGTCTGGACAGAGAAGGTCTTACAGCTGACATAATTTCTACTTATACTCATCATCTACTTATAGCAGTACACTGCTGGATCATCATCATCATCTCAGCCACATGAAGTCCTCTGCTGGACATAGGCCTCCCCCAAGGATTTCCAAAAAAAAAAAACTGTTGGATACGACCTACATCCAGCGCTTCCCTGCGATTTTAGTCAGTTCGTTCGACCACCTAGTCGGTGGGCGTCCAACGCTGCGCTTGCCGAGACGTGGTCGCCATTCAAGAGCCTTTCAACCTCATCGGCCATCGGCTCTACGAGCTATGTGCCCCGCCCACTGCCACTTCAGTAAGCTAATCAGCAGGGCTATGTCGGGGACTTTAGATCCTCTAAGAATTTCCTCATTCCTGATTCGATCATGTAGAGAAACAGCTAGCATACCCATCTCCATAACTCTCTGCGCGACCTTAAGCTTTCTTTTGAGGCCCATAGTGAGGGACCACATTGCAGCCTCCGTGGCGTAGCGGTAGCGGACGCGGCCGCTGCGCAAGGTGGCGCGGGTTCGATCCCCGCACAGTGCAAGTATTTGTATGCATGAATATGAATATTTGTACTTGTCTGGTCGTGCCTCGGAAAGCACGTTAAGCCGTTGGTCCCGGTTGCCCTACGAACATCTAGTGGCAGTCGTTACGGGTTGTTGGAGCCCTCAAAAGTCCTACAATTTGTCTAACTGCAATGCTTCGATGTCGCCTTCGGGTTGTGGAGGTCATACGGCAGTCGCTTCATAGAAAATGTCGAAGTTTAGCCATATCAGCAGTTGGACTGGTAAGACGAACCCCAGACTCCAAAGCTGAAAAGGCTTCGGATGCGACTGGGATCGCTGGGATGATGATGAGTGAGGGACCACGTTTCTTATCCATATGTCATCACCGGTAACACACATTGGTTAAAGACTTTTGTCTATAGGCACTGAGGTATTTTAGATGAAAAGACACTACGGAGCTTCCCGAACCCTGCCCAGGCGAGTCGGATCGAAACCCCACGTCCTTGAAGCCGGAACTATCAATCTGGATCAGCTGTCCCAGATATACATATTGATCTACAGCTTCAAGGATTGAGCTCCCAACATAAGCCGGTGATGGCGAAACATGAACATTTGACATGACCTTCGTTTTGTCCATGTTCATGCCTCTCCTATTGCATGCCATTCAACACAATTGTTGGCAACTCTTATCCAACTGCCACCAGTTGTACTGTGTAGATCGTCGCTCTACATAGCCAGAGACCGTTCACCATTTCGCGGTTTGCTTCACCTACTATTGGTCCCAATTTATTCTTTCACAAACTAAACTGATTTTAAGTTCAATGCATCTTATTCTTTCTATTTAATTAAGAGAAGGATAGAAGATAAATATTGGTTTAATCAATTCAATTCATTTATTAGTGTGATTTTTGGTAAGTACATTTTACAATGTGATCTTAAAATCTAATAAATCAATTCCTCAAAAAATCTACCATAAAGGCATACACTCTTTAACCGCACATAAAATCATAAAAATGAATAATTTAATGAATTTGGAATATATGCTTTGTCAATTTTTTATAAATTTTAATGTCAAATATCTTACAATGTCAAAATACAATAGAATGTCAAAATTAAATAGATGATAAAGAACTTATAAAATACAATTTCAGAATTAAATAGGTGGCAATGTCAAGTTAATTATGTTAAAGAAATAGTATAATGTCAAAATTCAATGAGTATCAGTGTCAAATTACTTACAATTTATCATTAAGGAATTCCTGAATTGTATAATAACATTTCTTTTTTTTTTTATATATTTTATAAACTAGCGCTTGACCGCAATCCTGCCTGATGGTAAGCAGTGACGCAATCGTTGATGGTAAAGCACACTAGTTTACTAAGAGCCTATTCACTCTAGCCTTGAAGACACTCAAATTGTAGTCCGACGGAAACACCGCCGCTGGCAAATTATTCATTTCTCCAATAGTAGATGTCCTAATTTGTTTTTAAATTGAATAATATTTAGGTCCCTAATCCCATTTGGTAATTTATTAAATTCCAATCAATTTAGGATACTCCATTGACAAATTAGACACCATTAAAAATATGGCTACTAAATTACGTCAGACGCTGTCTAACTTCACAGAACTAAACAAATATAAATATCTTATGTCCTTTTCTTGATGAATCAGAAAGAAAAGGATATCACTACATTTCAGTATTATTTCCTAGTCAAAAACTTCAATAGAAAGCTTTTCACTATTCATTAACGTCATCGATTTTGACATATGAATAGATTCCCACCGCTCCCTAATGGCTAATAATTTAAGTGATTTGATTGGAGCTCTGTAAATATGTTACTAGTGTATTTTTTATAATTATAAACTAGCGCTTGACCGTAATCCCGCCTGATGGTAAGCAGGGATGCAATAATTGATGGTAAAGCGCGCAAAACACTTAAATTCCAGTCAGACGGAAACTCTGCCGCTGGAAAATTGTTCCGGTCCCTCGATATATGCGGTATAAAAGACGAGACGAAACCCTTCGTGCGGATCGTAGCGGTGTCAACAACATGATTGGTGGATACTCGCCGTATGATGGGTCATCTGATGAAGGAACGGAGATGGGGGAATTAAGTCATGCAATGCCATCGTACACTCTCCGAACGGTATCCTATAGAACACCGACAGGCTGGCTTCTCTTCGCCTGTGCTCTATGCTTTGGAGACCGTTTTGAACCAAATCTGGGTCGCCAATTAGCCGCTTCATTCAATTATTTTGCCAGCAGCTATATAAATAATTAATTGAATGAAAAGACCTACATTTATACTAGCTACTAGTTGCTTTTATACTAGCTTTCCGCTCGCGGCTTCGCCCGCGTGGAATTCGGTTATATCGCGCTTTTTAGATTTCCCTCGGGAATATTAATTTTTTCCGGTATTAAAGTACCCTATTGACAGCCTCCTTGGCGTAGCGGTAGCGGACGCGACCGCTGTGCAAGGTGGCGCGGGTTCGATTCCCGCACAGTGCATGTATTTGTATGCATGAATATGAATATTTGCACTGGTTTGGTCGTGCCTCGGAAAGCGCGTTAAGCCGTTGGTCCCGGTTGCCATACGAACATCTAGTGGCAGTCGTTACGGGTTATTGGAGCCCTCAAAAGTCCATTGGTCTAGCTGCAATACTTCGATGTCGCCTTCGGGTTGTGGAGGTCAGACGGTAGTCGCTTCACGGAAAATGTCGAAGTTTAGCCATATCAGCAGTTGGACTGGTAAAGTGGACCCCAGACTCCAAAGCTGAAAAGGCTTCGGATGCGACTGGGATTAACGCTGAGATGATGATGATTAAAGTACCCTATTATTTAATCCGGACTACTAACTTTACGCGTGCAAAATTTCAAAGTAATCGTTTCAGTAATTACGGCATGAAATCGGAACAAACAAACAAGCAAACTCACTTTCCGATTAATAATATTAGTAAGGATATAAAGCTGAAGATTTTGTTTGTTTGAACGCGCTTATCTCAGGAACTACAGATCCGGCTATCTGCTGATCGGGAGCGCCACTCCCTCTCACGCGAGTAAGAGACTTTTACAGAAAGGGAGTCGCGCGTATGTTCGCTAAGAACTCGCACCACATATCTGCGCTCCCAAGAGAGCATCGAGGAACGGCAAGCACATCTGTCAGTTTTGTCAACAAAGTGTCGACATCGAAATTTCTAGGAACCCGTTTCCGGGAATTACCGTAGGTACTTACTTGGCGACCTCGAAGTTATCACATTAGACAGAGAACAGTAGATTATCTAAGGCCGCCCGCAGAGTTATTTGCCTACTCTTGCGTTGAACCCTAGGGTTGTCACTTTGATTTAAATTTATAGAATAAAAAGCATATTATGATTGAATATTTTACCAATTTATAAATTTAGTAAAAATAAAAAGCCTTTATTCACATAACATTTATTATATTAAGTTACAAATTTGATACCGACAAAATTTTTAAGACTACTTAAGTGTAACACTAAATTATATTCTAAAGCTCGTAAATAATGATAAATTTTAAGTGACGTGTGATATGGGAAATCGATATAACTGGTTCTTATCAGAGAAGATTGTAAGTGATGAGTACTTAAATGTAACACTAACACAATAATATTCACAAGCTAATAACTAATGCTTAAATGTTATAAAACATGAGAACGTAAACAATAAATATGTAGTTCTTATGAAAAAGTAGACATTAGTAAAGCTAAGATTATGTATGGGTAGCGAATATTTAACAAATTATACCTTACTTTAATAAAACCGCAAAACCTTTTTAGCCTCATTAGTTTCTGAGGTACAATTATAATGATTGTTTATATGGGTACTGTGTAATGTTTGTTTATATAGGTAATCGGATAGCAACAGCTAGCTCGAATGCAACAAAGGCACCGCTCGCTTACTCGCTATTAAGAGCACCTCGCGTTGCTGTTGTCGACGCGCGTGTTATATATATAACGAGTCGTAATTCTAATAAAAGTATTGTATTGTGGATTGCTTAAGTGTAGTTGATTCCGAGGGTAGAATAACTTTTATAAAATTATAAAAACGGCTCGATGGTACTCTGAGAGTGGCATTTCCTATAAATACGGTGACTCGTCCCTTAGTAGACAGTCTTCATCGAGCCTTCGGACCGAGCACACTACCAGTTGAGTATTCTTAATGTTTGTTATAGGCACACAATTCTTATGTGCCTGGTATTATGTAATTTATATTGCTGATGATTGTAAATATGCCCAGTGTAGTAATGTTATAAGTAAATATATACATAATGTTTCTCCTATAATGTCTGCTTTAATATTATTTAATTATCCACACTCTGCTATCCTAACATCAGAAGTGGGGATCAAGGCTCTGGTTTTATAAAAATATATATTTTTTTTTTCATGATCGACGTTGGAGCTTGTGACGAAATTTCGGAAGCCGTTGTTCAGCGGGTCGCTGACTTCACTCAACCGTAATGATGACATCAGGCCGTCTTCTCTGACGTTAGAACTGCTACGCTGCATAAGCAGCAATAATCCTGTACCTGGTGTCCTATACAGGAATAATCCTGTATGTACTTCAAAAATACAGAGCCCCAGAACCTCAACCAACAGTGAGAACATCCAGAAGTTATTCGTAAGTAAAGAATTATCTGAATTGAGTAAATAACGTCAATATAAAACAGTATTGCTTAAAAATAACATTTGGAAAACTTATTAAGGGACAGTATCTGTATCGATTGTATTTTCAATTTGCAACTGTGATAATTTGTTTGGTTGTGTATAATACTGTGTGTGGGTACATGGCTTGGGCTACTCTCTAGTGGTACCTTACCGCACATTATTGCAAATACTAACTACACAAATTTTTGGTGCGGGTACGTGACCAGGGCTACCCTCTGATAGTACCATAGCATAAAATATTGTACATTGTAACTGGACTTATCTTGTGCTTGGTCAGAGCTACTCTCTGATGGCACGGGATTTGTTTGTTACTTTAATTGCATAGCGTGACCAGGGCTACCCTCTGGTAGTACCATAGCATAAAATATTGTACATAGTAACTGAACTTATCTTGTGCTTGGTCAGAGCTACTCTCTGATAGCACGGGATTCGTTTGCTACTTTAATTGCATAGTAAAGAAAGGAGGTTTTGTAAAAATAAAGTTCCAACTGTCTCTTAATAATTAAATTCACAAACAATCGGACACAAAATCGCTAAAACTTTAAGGATCAAACTTTTATATTTGGCAGTTTCGGGTGGCTTGACCTGCTGTCGTCCGTATCTTGTATAAAAGTTGAATAAGACGAAGTAACTGACTGCTGATACTTAATAGACTTGATTGAATAACTTGATTGACTTGACTGTTAACTTGATTGACAGACTAGACAGATTATTATTTTTACTGATGCTGTTGTTTGATGAGCCAGGTCTATCCGCATAGGCTGACTGACAAAGTACAGTGTCCAGAATTAATAATAATAATAATAAAAAGGTGCCTGTGGCTGTGGAGCCTGTGGCCGTGGAGCCTGTGGCCGTGGAGCCTGTGGCCGTGGAGCCTGTGGCCGTGGAGCCTGTGGCCGTGGAGCCTGTGGCCGTGGAGCCTGTGGTCGTGGAGCCTGTGGCCGTGGAGCCTGTGGCCGTGGAGCCTGTGGCCGTGGTGCCTGTGGCCGTGGTGCCTGTGGCCGTGTTGCCTGTGGCCGTGATGCCGGTGGCCGTGGTGCCGGTGGCCGTAGCTGTGCCTGTGGCTGTTGTGCCTGTGGCAAGTGCTGTATCCCTGACGGGTGATGCCATGAAATATGATAGATTAAGATATACTATACCAAAGAGATATAAGATAGAGAGGGCTTGTGTCAAAATGGCACAGAAAAACTGATTACATATCTCAGTGACGCTTGGAGACATCAAATAGTAAAAATGAAATAAGTTTATATGAATTATATTCAGCTATTGCTCTGTAGATGGCCAGTGTGGTCTATGTTGCCAAGTCCGATTTAATACCCCTAGTATAGACTAAATCGGGTAAATAAATATCGGTAAAACAATAAATATCGGGTAACTATTTTAGCATTATATTCCCTACTACATATGCAGGGTGACGCTAAGTAGAAACATAAAAACTGTGGTAGGGATCTTGTTATTTCGATATAAAATTATCGATAATATTCAAAGAACTTATTGCGACGACATTTTTTCGTATTTTGGTGGTTTGAAACAAAAAATTAGGATGCAGAAAAAAGTTATTTATTCATATAATTCTTTTAATATACAAATCAATAATTATTATGATCTAGTAATCCACGAGTCGACTGCTAAACAACCGGTTTTGAGTATGACTTCCACAGGAGACAATTATTTATGTGATGAATATAAAGTGTTTGCCCAAGTCATAATATAACCAAGATAATGTCTGGACTTTTGATGGACTGTGATGTCAATTGCAACACAAATCCTATCTAATTTTCTAGTGCTACATTATTTTTATCCGGAAACCTAAAATAACAAAAGCTTAGATGAATGGATAGCACTTGTTCATTAATTAATATGACATGATTACGTTCAGAGTTAATAGATAATAAATAAACTTAAAACATGTGTAGATACTTACTAAAATCACCATGAGATGACCGAAACCATGTTAACAGAAAATCCTTGTCGAATAGTTTTAATATTGAGACTGAGCGATGGTTTGAATTACCCGTAACATATTTATTAATACGTTAACAGAAAATGTTTGGAAAGTTTGGAAAGTTTTAATGATATTATCAGAATTGACCGAGCGATGAGTTATTTTAATTGTTAGATATTTGTTAATCTAACAGAGAATGTTTGTTAAATAGTAGATTTGAATAATATCGACAGGTTGACAACACTGGAACTTGTTTGAATTTCATAATCTCTGCTTATTGTTTCGAATCAAGAACTGTTCAGTCGGCGGTCAATGTCAAACGTTATTTTTTGTGAGACTGTAGACATATTTGTAGGTACTTCGAGAACGAAGTACATGTCAGTATGGCAGTGTTATATATGGTGTAATGGCATATGCCATATTTGCTGCTAGAAGTACCTGATTTGACTAGATATTGTGATTTCAAAGACGAGGCTTAAATTATAAAAATCACCTATAAATTATGAAATGTTGGTTATTTAAGCATTGTGAATGAACAATTGTTATATTGATGAATTACCTTAAAGTGTTTACAAATGGATTTAACACATAGGATGTACTTTATTATGATTATGTTGTGGTATAATGTGTTATTTATCCTAGCGATTGTTATTAGATATGTTACTATAATTTTGAGTTCTCTTGAACTGTTACGTTATTGTTAATAAGAAACTTATTGATGGAATACGTTGATACCATTTCCAGGGAGTTTCTTGTCATTTCTGTAGTGGCAAAACTATTTGCACTATTTATTGTGTTAATCGAAAAGTTTACTTCGAGAACGAAGTAATTATCAGAATGGCCGTGTTATATATATAACGAGTCGTAATTCTAATAAAAGTATTGTATTGTGGATTGCTTAAGTGTAGTTGATTCCGAGGGTAGAATAACTTTTATAAAATTATAAAAACGGCTCGATGGTACTCTGAGAGTGGCATTTCCTATAAATACGGTGACTCGTCCCTTAGTAGACAGTCTTCATCGAGCCTTCGGACCGAGCACACTACCAGTTGAGTATTCTTAATGTTTGTTATAGGCACACAATTCTTATGTGCCTGGTATTATGTAATTTATATTGCTGATGATTGTAAATATGCCCAGTGTAGTAATGTTATAAGTAAATATATACATAATGTTTCTCCTATAATGTCTGCTTTAATATTATTTAATTATCCACACTCTGCTATCCTAACGAGGGACGGAAGGGGTCGGAGGGATTAAAGGTTATAATGTTATAAATAAAATTCTACGCAACCCTAAGCGTTAGTCGGTCACATTTTACTATAATTTTATTAACTTAATATTATGATTAAGACGCCATATTTGGATCAAACAACACATAAGACAATAGAAAAAAAAAAATAATAGTAATTTGCAATATTGATTATTGTGAAATTGTCCTTATTACACTATACTCGACAAATACGTTTACTTAAACGATATTTCGTACTCAATCCTCTGTTTTATAGTAAAACTGGGCTTCATAAAATAAACTTAACTTTAAACATAGTAGTCAGGAAGTAAATCTGGGAATACAATTATATGGAAAAATGCGACTCGGGTACGCTCTTAATAAAGCAAATAAACTGTGAAACAAACAATACATATATCACATTTTCTAATAAGATTTAAGTTGTAGGTACTTACATTTCTGGTTCAGTAGGAAGTATGAAGAATGATAAGTCCGGATTTGCGAAATCATTATTGAGGCACCCGAAAACACTACAATATTTTTTTCCCCCTTTTGAAGTCATGATACTCGTAATAATTAATATTATGGTAAGTGGTCGGCGAGAATTGACGAACGCGAGCGGTCATGTAATTTACGCGCGTGCTCACAGTCACGCGGCACAGCCCGTATTGCCGCCATCCTATACCATCCTATATTATGCCAGCGTGTGCGTGAAATCGCGTACCGACACGGCGCTCGGCGCGCACGCATACATTCAAACCGAGAGCAGCTCGTTTATATGAAGATGTTTTACTGTTCTCTGTCTATTGTGAAGTTATGCAGTATTATTATTACGTCTAGAGGAATCTGGAATGTTCGATCAGCTGGCCTATATATAGCGCCATGACGCCGGCGCAGAGTCAGTCTACACTCGACTAGCGATACGAAAACAGCGACAGTTAAGAAGCGATCTTTGAGAATACATACTGCGACAACTGTAACGAGAACTGTGAGTACTACGTGAAGTAACATCTGTACTGTTCTTGTGTGTTTACAACACGGACTTCGTGGACATAAGGGAAGACTTCGGTGCAACGTCAGCGACATTCTACTTGTCATTGCCTACAATCGACTGTACCTTCGTTGCCAATAAACTTCATAACCCTTAACCGGCATTTTAGTACCCCTAGCCCGTAACAATAATATATAGAGAAGCATTAACGTAATCAACTATACCAAAGTCAGGATCATTATTCGCAAATTTTATTGTCCAAAAAATGCCATACCACCTTCTTGAATGAAGTATATATGTACATAGCCTACTCTTATCTAAACGACGTTATTTTGTTTTCGACAACCACGCGAACGAAGTCGCGGGCACAGCTAGTATGTAAATAAAAACTGAGAACTATTACCAAGTGACGAGTAAAAAAGTAAATGGGTTTTCCTTGAGTTTTCGCCTCGGATTTAGAGGGCTTAGTTGATGCAATTTTTTCGCACAATCGCGTTCTAGAAGAAATACATACAGAGGTCAACCTGTTTAACAAACCATTCACCACTTATAACACTTACCCCTATTACAAAACATGTTTTTATTTAAAAAGTGAATAGGCTTAACAGACTAGCACGCTTTACCATTAACGATTGGATCACTGCTTACCATCAGGCGGGATTGTCAAGATTTCTGATTGAGAATTGATAGTCAAGCATTAGTTTATAATTATTAAAGAAAAAAAAATCAGCACCCTAATCAAGTAATATACTATGAGTTACTATGAATTGGAATAATTTGGAAGTATATCGCTAATCCATTGCTCCATATATTCGATAAATGTGTTCAGTCAACAACGTAAATAACGCAATGAATGTTGTTGACCTGTCAAAAAGAAACCCATTGCTCAGTAGTAATGCATGGTAATTACGCACACACCATCAGTAAAGTGTGTGCGTAATTACCCTGCAGCTTCAACCAATAAAGCCTTGATTTCGTTCATGAGTGAAAAATATTCCGAAATAAATATGTTTTTCACAATTCCTTAGTCGAAATGAAAACAATAAGCATTCTGGAGGCGAAAAAACAAACAATTCAATATTCTTCAGAACAAATAATAAAGCTTACCTTTTTCCACTCTGTGTCTGGAGACGGCTCTTAGAAGGCGTTTTATTGAATTTATTGTATAATTATACAATTTCAAACAAAATTTTATAACACATATGTACATTTTAAGTAAATAAGACTTATAACATATACTGTAAACGGGTAAAAGGACTTGGCTTTAATAAAACGACGAGATCGTGGAACTATGAACAATGCTCTACTCACTAGTGAGCTTAAGATACATGTCGACGCTTAAAAGGCAATCATATCTAAGCGACAAAAATTCGTAAATTTAGTTATATACACCAAACGACGCAGAAAAATCTGGCGGTTCGAATGGTGTATATAACTCAATTTACGAATTTTTGTCGCTTAGATATGATTGCCTTTCAAGCGTCGATGTGTATAAAAAATATCTTCTTGTTCTTCTTCAGCCTATAAAGATCCACTGCTGGACAAAGGCCTTCCCCAAGGCTTTCCACAATGACCGGTCTTGTGCTGCCCGCATCCATCGGCTTCCCGCGACCTTCACCAGCTCATCGGTCCACCTTGTTGGGGGCCTCCCTACGCTGCGTCTTCCAATACGTGACCGCTACTCCAGAACCTTACTGACCCATCGGCCATCGGTTCTACGAGCAATGTGCCCTGCCCACTGCCACTTAATTTTAGCGACTCGAAGAGTTATGTCGGTGACTTTGGTAAAATATATAATAAGCCAATTTTTATAACTACTTAAAAACTATAGCTGGCCACTGACGATGGTTGCAACAAGCCAAATGGCGTGGTAGCGCGCTAATGGAACGACGTGAAGTGAGACACTCATCGGGTTTGGAGTGGAGTAAGGGGTGTGTGAACATTAACTCTCCTAATAATCTATCCATGCGTTTCCATTCCCCATCCTTGTTGCGTCAACGACGATAATAATAAACTAGGCTGTATGGCGTACTATGCCTTCGCCTGGTCCGTTTGGGCGAACGGAAGAAAAAGAAGTAGTACGAAACAAGATGGCGATCTCAGCGCATCGACACCGCGTGTACTCTAAATAAAATCGAATATCTGACTTCCTAAGAGCTTCGCTGGCCTAATAAACCCTCAGTGTTCATATTGGTGATGTGTCTGTGCTTGACGAGTGTAGGCAGTGAGCGAACAGCATCAAGTCCACGTGAAGGAGTAAACTAACCGACTGGCGCCTGACTCGTCGTTAGTAACTTCGTTCCTGTCCAACTGAGTCCAGGTTAGTGTTTTGCATGTTTGTTTCCCTGCTTTGAGACCCTGGGGTTGATAGGAGAATGCAGCGACTCTTCCAGGAAGCGTCAACATTAATTATGGTGCCTCCGTGAGGAATCTTTCTCGCGTAATTATTTCAAAATTACCTACTATCGGAAATTAAATCTTTCCATTCTCGTTATTACGTTAAATACGTAATCCCAATTCTAATTTATTCGTATACTTACCTACTTAAGGCAATTTCAATTTGCCTTTCAAGTTTCTAAATAAAACCTAGGTCATCCCATGATACCTAGTTATTGTTTCTTATTTGAGACCGATTGACTATTCAATCGTACATTCATACCTCGTTAATTCCCGTTTTTCGTTTATTTGTATTAAATAACAAATTGCATAAATTACTTTAAAAAAAACGTGAGTTCGAAGTTTCTCGAAATTAGTACCGAGGTACCTACACTCGACGTACTTATCTCCGGCGGGAGAAATTAGCTTTGACCTACCTCAAAGTCATAACTTATATTCTAACGAATAACCTTGAGACGTGTGTGTGTATTTCATTCAATACGTTCGCGCGTGCATAGCTGCCTACCTACCGGCTGACGTTTTTTCCGTTTTACCTACTTTTATAACTTTTATCTTTTTGAGTTAACTATGAGCGAAGTGGAATTAATAACCGCTATTAAAAGGCGGGAATATGAGTTTACAAGTATGCAGGTACTTTACGATTTAGCCAATACAGTTAAAGAAACTAAAACTAAATTTGCAGCTTTTCGAGCTAGGTACAAAAAGATTGATGAAATTCGTAATAGATTTTTAGAATGCAACGAGGATGTTAACCGGTTGCAATTAAAGCTTAAACCTTCGTTTGTTATCGATCATAAAGTGTTACTGTCATTCGATGAATTGTATTACTGTGTTATCGAGTTTGCGGATTCTCTCGATGCGAGCGCGGGTAGCGACTGTCGCCCGGAATTAGGTCAAGGTCACGTGCGTTCGCAGGTGAAGCTACCGAAACTAGAACTCCCAAAGTTTGATGGTAATATAGGAAAGTGGCAAACATTTAAAGATAGTTTTACAGCACTTGTTCATAATAATAGTTCATTATCTGACACTGAGAAATTTCACTATTTGCTGTCATGTTTATCTGGCTATGCACTGACATTAGCCAAGGGCGTGCCTGTGACATCGGCAAATTACTCAGTGGTTTTTGCAACTTTACTGGACAGATATGACAACAAGCGTATTCTTGCAACAGCTTATTTAGATAAAATAATTAAAATTAATCCCATACAAAAACCATCATTATCTAACTTATCTGAGTTATCTAACACACTTTATGAATGCGTTAGTGCCTTGCGCGGTTTGTGTATTGATGATTTATGCGAATTTATTTTATTCTACATTGCGTCTAGGCCTTTAGATACAGAAACAAGAAAAAGGTTTGAATTACAAAACACTGAAGAAATTCCTAAATTTAATAACTTCATTACTTATTTACAAAATTACCTAAAAGTATTAGAGGTTAGCCAACCAGTTAATATTCCATCATCAAATTCTACAAGTAAACAAAATCGGCCTAATACAAATAAAGATTATTTATCGCGTCAACCAAATTCATCTCTAATTTCTTCCAACAATAATAATAAAGTTAATCAGTTTGTTTGTGTGTGTTGTAATGAAAATCATTCAATCTACCGTTGTAGTAAATTGCATTCTATGAATATGACACAGCGACAACAATTAGTTAAAGATTTAAAATTATGTCAAAACTGCTTAAGGCCGGGTCACACTGTTACCGATTGTAAATCTAAGTCAATATGTTTCATTTGTAATGCAAAGCATAATACTTTGTTACATGAAGAGCATCAGAGTTTACTGTCTCATACTAGTGAACTGGATTCATCCCAGCATCCCGATATGAACACTACTCTAACTAGTGCTACCCAGTCAAACATTTCGAATCAACCTATTAGAAAAAAAATCCTTGGTACAGCAGTAGTTCGTGTGAAGCGAGCGGATGGTTCGTGGCAGTATGTCCGCACAATTATTGACAGTGGCTCGATGGATTCATTCATTACAAGTAGCTGTGCGCGACAATTAGGTTTACATATCAAGAAATGTAAATTAAATGTAAGTGGCATCGGTCAAAATTATGGGTGTAGCATTCAAGGTCACACCTTCGGTTCAATAAGACCTCGATTGAGTGACACTCCTCAGTTTGACATTCAATTAGTGGTTCTACCTAAAATCACATCCCTGATTCCTTCGATGTCGTTGCCGACAATCGTCAAGGATAAGTTTACACATTTAGATCTCGCCGACCAGGACTTTGATAAATCCGGTCCGATCGATCTGTTGTTAGGAGTAGACTGTTTTGACCAGATATATACTGGCTCACGCTTCAGTCCAGGCCCGGGCTTTCCATGCGCACTCTCTAGTGTATTCGGCTGGGTGATAAGTGGTCAGTTTCTTCAAAACGTGGTAGCTAAAACTCCGGCTACACCCGTTACGCTCCTCGTCGCGCCTTCTAGTGCGCTCGACGGGATCGTTCAACGGTCTCGGGAGTCCGAGGAGCCGCCGAAATGTAAAATTTCCGGCCCCGAGGATGAAAAATGCGAACAAAAATATAAAGAAGGCACGCATCGCACCTCCAATGGGCGTTATGTTGTCCCAATTATGCTTAAAGATGATGCTCCAGCCTTAGGAAAATCATATCAACAAGCGTTTAATCGTTTTCTAAATTGGAAAAAAAGACTTGCTAGTCAAAATAGGTCAATTTTAACTTAATGAAAAATAATATTTTAAAACCAAAGCATATTTTAAGAGGATAATAACATTTTATTTATTATATATTCTGAAATTGTGATAATAGTACAAAATTATTTAACAATTATTATTATACAATTATTGGATTAAATTCATAAAAGTTTTATGACGGAAGACAATTATTTACTTAATGTTTTATGTCATGTTATAAGTACGAGATCTATCAGTAATAAAATAATAATCAACGTAACCATGACCAGTTTGTTAATAGGGAAATCGATCGCGACTGCTAGTCCAGTCGATTGCGACTGCTAGTCCAGTCGATCGCGGCTGCTAGTCCAGTCGATCGCGGCTGCTAGTCCAGTCGATCGCGACTGCTAGTCCAGTCGATCGCGACTGCTAGTCCAGTCGATCGCGACTGCTAGTCCAGTCGATCGCGACTGCTAGTCCAGTCGATCGCGACTGCTAGTCCAGTCGATCGCGACTGCTAGTCCAGTCGATCGCGACTACTAGTCCAGTCGATCGCGACTGCTAGTCCAGTCGATCGCGACTGCTAGTCCAGTCGATCGCGACTGCTAGTCCAGTCGATCGCGACTGCTAGTCCAGTCGATCGCGACTGCTAGTCCAGTCGATCGCGACTGCTAGTCCAGTCGATCGCGACTGCTAGTCCAGTCGATCGCGACTGCTAGTCCAGTCGATAGCGACTGCTAGTCCAGTCGATCGCGACTGCTAGTCCAGTCGATCGCGACTGCTAGTCCAGTCGATCGCGACTGCTAGTCCAGTCGATCGCGACTGCTAGTCCAGTCGATCGCGACTGCTTGAACTTAATGTCTAAACATTATTCATTTACAAAAATTCAAAGAATGATAGCATGGTGTAATCGTTCTGTTTCTAACTCTAAAACGGCCAGGCAAGACCGAAATCTCTCTCCTCTTAGTGGTGCTGAGCTTGAAAAAGCAACGAAAGTGCTGGTTAAATTCCGTCAAGATAATTACATGACTTCGGAAGTTGACCGGGTGCGTAAAAACGAACCTAATACTCCGCCGATGTTTTGGGAAATGGCTCGTATCGTGCAAGTGCATGCAGGTTCAGACCAGGTAGTTAGAGTCGTTACTCTCCAAACTGCTAACGGAAAGACGTTTCGTAGGCCGGTGGTAAAGGTTTGTCCCTTACCAATTAATTAGTTTTTTTTCCTTTTATATACCTAACTAGAGTATAAGTGCACACTGTCTTTAGGTTATTTAAAATAAACCACCAATTATTTACCCTTATTAACTAGAATTCTATGCATTTTTTCGGCAGTAGCTCATAGTCCAGCTATTGCTGATTTCACTCTTAATTTTTCGCATTCTTCTTGAAACCCTTGTGGATTTCAGGTGGGGGGAAATGTGTGAACATTAACTCTCCTAATAATCTATCCATGCGTTTCCATTCCCCATCCTTGTTGCGTCAACGACGATAATAATAAACTAGGCTGTATGGCGTACTATGCCTTCGCCTGGTCCGTTTGGGCGAACGGAAGAAAAAGAAGTAGTACGAAACAAGATGGCGATCTCAGCGCATCGACACCGCGTGTACTCTAAATAAAATCGAATATCTGACTTCCTAAGAGCTTCGCTGGCCTAATAAACCCTCAGTGTTCATATTGGTGATGTGTCTGTGCTTGACGAGTGTAGGCAGTGAGCGAACAGCATCAAGTCCACGTGAAGGAGTAAACTAACCGACTGGCGCCTGACTCGTCGTTAGTAACTTCGTTCCTGTCCAACTGAGTCCAGGTTAGTGTTTTGCATGTTTGTTTCCCTGCTTTGAGACCCTGGGGTTGATAGGAGAATGCAGCGACTCTTCCAGGAAGCGTCAACAAGGGGTGTGATGGGAACAGTGTCCAAACAGTACAAAAGCCATCGCGCCGCGCCACAACTCTATCGCTCCAACTGCTCGTGGATGGGCAACGTGACCGCGAAATGACTGATGGCGCGATGGAACGACCGTGTCTGAAGTCCCTACTATCCATACTAATATTATAAATGCGAAAGTAACTCTGTCTGTTTGTCTGTCTGTTACACTTTCACGTTTAAACCACTGAACTGATTTTATTGAAATTTGGTACAAAGATAGAGTTGACCTTGAGAAATAACATAGGATAGTTTTGATTCCGGACTTTTGAAGATTTCTCTTGGAAACGCGTTATAACCGAACTCTAAAGCTAGTAGAAATATAAAAGTCATTTCATCAGTAGGTTGATGTCTACATGATATGGATGTAAATATTTAGATTTATTATTAATTAAAATTATAAAAATTACGTACTTATTATGCTTTTTTTCAGGCTGATAATGACGATAATTCGAATTCCAAGCCTCAAGCCTCAACGAGTTCGTCGACTCCATGTCAAGGTACTTTCAAAAGACCACGGTCAAAAGCCAATCAAGTTCTTGATAAAATTGCTAAACGTATCGACCAACCAATTGAAAAAACCACCTCAAGACTGCCATTTACGTCTTTTGGAGAACATGTGAAAAACTGCGTTCGATGTCGCCCGAAATGATACCAGTTTGCCAAAAACTCATCGGTCACGTGTTATTTTATGGCAAGATGCAAAATCTGAACATGACGTCTCGTATAGTGACCAACTATATTTCACACCGTCCTCCTGTGCCACCACCCTCTTCTACTCCAACCCAGGAAGTCGCAACTAATCCTATCATGTCTCCATATTATGAGGCCATGAGAACCATTCAACAAGAATCCATACTAATATTATAAATGCGATAGTAACTCTGTCTGTTTGTCTGTCTGTTACGCTTACCCGCTTAAACCTCTCAACTGATTTTGATGAAATTTGCCACAGACAATCTTTAGACCCTGAGAAAAAACATAGGCTACCTTTTATTAAGGAAAAAATTGATATTTCCGAGGGAAATCTAAAAAGGCACGATATAACCGAACTCCACGCGGGTGAAGCCGCGGGCGGAAAGCTAGTAAATAATAATATTTCATTCAACGGATGTTCATTAAAGATTTATCATTAGCAGAAGATTTATTTTTGTTTTCCTTACATTCAGTATGCACAATTGCACATGCAATAATGACAAATTTGGTCAACATATTTGAACTTAACATCATGTAGGCGCTTATGAGGGGACTCAAGTGGCGTTTTCTCCATACAAACGTATTCCGCTGTTTTCTTCGCGGATAACGCTTTTAGAGCAATGATTCTTTTTCTACAATTTCATTCCTTGATTATGCGCACTTCTATTATTTGATTTTTTCGAAAACTTAATAAAAAAGTAGGGTGTTTCAAAATCCCGACAAATAACCTTTTTTACCGCGATGTTCAGACGACTATTATACCAATGTGAATGATGTGTGTGTGTGTGTGTGTGTGTTTTGATGTACTTTTACATCAAAATTTTCACATTTGTATAATAGTCGTCTTTTGATATCTGTCGTGTTTTGAAAAAGAAAACAGCGGAATACGAAACATCTTTTGGTCAACGTTTTTGTAGATAAAATCAGCCTGAGTTGCAACTGTCCCTTTTGCACTTTACGGGAAAAGGTTGAAAGCGGCGCAACGGCAATAGTTTCTTCAAATACCTATTTCTCAAATTCCTCGGCACTAGAGTCCACTCTTAAACTCTTCAGTCATCATCATCTCAGCGTTAATCCCAGTCGCTTCCGAAGCTTTTCCAGCTCTGGAGTCTGGGGTCCGCTTTTACCAGTCTAACTGCTGATTTTGGCGAAACTTCGACATTTACCGTGAAGCGACTGCCATCTGACCTCCACAACCCGAAGGCAATATCGAAGCATTGCAGCTAGACCAATTGTTGGACTTTTGAGGGCTCCAACAACTCGTAACGACTGCCATTAGATGTTCTTATGGCAACCGGGACCAACGGCTTAACGTACTTTCCGAGGCACGACCAGACCAGTGCAAATATTCATATTCATGCATACAAATATTAGCACTGCGCGGGGATCGAACCCGCGCCTTCTTGCGCAGCGGCCGCGTTCGCTACCGCTACGCCACGGAGGCTGTCATCTATCTTAAACTCTTCATTATGGCTAGGTTTCAGGAATGATGACTCCCAACTTCTGAGGTGATATTGCAGTAACGAATTTCAGCTCTTCAAAATTCATCCCAGTGACCAGAAATCGTAATATAGCAGCGAGCCTTTCATGGGGAGTAATGCACTGTCTCATGACTGTATCTTTTTTTTTAAATCATCGGTGTAACCAAACGGAGGTAGGTCTCTTCATATTTCTTCTTCTTCCTCAGCCTATAGATGTCCACTGCTGGACAAAGGCCTCCCCCAAGGCTTTCCACAATGACCGGTCTTGTGCTGCCCGCATCCATCGGCTTCCCGCGACCTTCACCAGGTCATCGGTCCACCTTGTTGGGGGTCTCCCTACGCTGCGTCTTCCAGTACGTGGCCGCCACTCCAGAACCTTGCTGCCCCATCGGCCATCGGTTCTACGAGCAATGTGCCCTGCCCACTGCCACTTAAGTTTAGCGACTCGCAGAGCTATGTCGGTGACTTTGGTTCTTCTGCGGATCTCCTCATTTCTGATTCGATCACGCAGAGAAACTCCTAGCATAGCTCTTTCCATTGCCCTTTGTGTGACTGAGCCTTCGTATGAGGCCCATTGTGAGCGACCACGTTTCAGTTCCGTAAGTCATCACTGGCAACACACACTGGTCAAAGACTTTAGTCTTGAGACACTGTGGTATCTTGGACGACGAGAAGATGTAGCGGAGATGTGGTCTCTTCATACATTTGCAAGTAATTTTTCCAGTCAGATGGTTCTAAACGGAGCTCTTGAAGTAAATTCAAGTGTGTGTGCTGTCTTCTGTTGAGAAAACACTGTTTCACACACTGTTTTTTTTGGGTTTTCTTTGTTTGGCGTACAAACTTCCTACTGTAGCCAACAGAAGAAATTCTTCTTCGTTCATCTTGCAAGAACACGCTTTTTCACGCTTTGACTTCAGACGACGGAAAACGGAACCGCCCTGGCGAAAGGGGAATGGAGTGGAGAGATCGTAAATGGAATCCAATTCGCCTGACTTCGCGCCACGCCACTCCATTCGGAACGATCGTCAATGGCCAGCTAAAAGCTATATTATAAAAGGGCGTATCGATGCTCGTTGCTCCAACAAGTCCATCAGGCGCTCCAACATATACATTACTTACATTTAAACGTATGTATTAGGTTTTGGACCACATATTCTCATATTGTTCCAGCGTGTCTAATAGTGTGTTATAAAACTTATACAACATAGTTTCCATAACCTAGTAACAACAGTTATCGATAAAAGGCGATAAGACCTGTAATATTGCACAATATAAGTTAATAACTGCAATCTAGCAAATCCGAAAGTACAGGTTTTAGCAAATTCTGGTGTTATTAATGGATTAATGTCTTGATATCTAAATATTGTATTAAAATTTTGAAACCGATCTTCTTTATTGTTTTGTTCTGATTCGAAAATCTCGATGGTAGGCCATAACATCGACTGCCGGCAGAAGTTACCACTCACCAGACAAAGCTTTGCCGCCAAGCTATTCGTCGTTCCGGAATGATGCCTGGTGAAACCGCACGGAGGACGGGTCTGAGCAGTTGTCTTGCGATGTGTGCCGGGTACGATGCGACAAATGGTGTTGTGTTTCCGGATCCATCTCCATCTAGAGCAGCATCGTTGGTCGTGTTGTTGGGTTTAACATTGCATCACCTCGTTCAATTGCCGTCTTGCTACCTATTCATTAAGTTTTTTAAGTGAATGGGTTTAATAAACAAGCGCGCTTTACCATCAACGATTGCATCACTGCTTGCCATTGGGCGGGATTGCGGTCAAGCACTAGTTTAAAATTAGTAAAAAAATAATAATATGGGTTACTAGCTTCCCGCCCGCGGCTTCGCCCGCGTGGAGTTCGGCTATATCGCGCTTTTTAGATTTCCCTCGGGAATATCAAATTTTTCCGGGATAAAAGGTAGCCTATGTTCTTTCTCGGGGCCTAAAGATTGTCTGTGCCAAATTTCATAAAAATCGGTTGAGAGGTTTAAGCGGGAAAGCGTAACAGACAGACAGACAGACAGAGTTACTTTCACATTTATAATATTAGTACTAGCTTTCCGCCCGCGGCTTCGCCCGCGTAAATTTCGGTTATATCGCGCTTTTTAGATTTCCCTCGGGAACATCAAATTTTTCCGGGATAAAAGGTAGCCTATGTCCTTTCTCAGGGTCTAAAGATTGTGTGCTTTCCGCCCGCGTCTTCGCCCGCGTGGTGTTCGGTTATATCGAGCTTTTTAGATTTCCCTCGGGAATATCAAATTTTTCCGGGATAACAGATAGCCTATGTTTTTTCTCAGGGTCCAAAGATTGTCTGTACCAAATTTCATCAAAATCGGTTGAGAGGTTTAAGCGGGAAAGCGTAACAGACAGACAGACAGAGTTACTTTCACATTTATAATATTAGTATGGATAAAAAAGAACACGTTGTGTAGGTACACGGCTATTCAGATTACTGGGGTTAAATTACGTTTTTACCGTTTCGAAATTAATAAAGAACAGGATGAAGCCAATGTACTTATGTATTTTAATTACAAGTTAAACAATAGCTAAAGGCAGAGTAAAGTTAAACTTTCTGCTAGCACGTGAACAGCGGTTTTAATGTAACTTGTGAGTTTCAGTTTATTATGAGTAATGTTCCCTTTCCGCCGTGTTCAGCTAACTACAGTTAAGGATGTTATGTTACCTTTTGTCGGCAATTTGTGCTTCCATATGGGTTTTATATAAATATTGATTAATGATAGGATAACGATGTAAATTTTTTCTGGAGAATCGATTCGTAATCATCTGTTACCCACTTTAGGATAGGAGCAAAATGCTGTTTTCATTCATACTCGACGACACGATTGGAGCTGCCAGGGCCGCCAGTTATTCGCAAAAGGTTTTTTTTTTTGTTTTGGGATGGGAAATCATCCGCGACCAAATAGCCATGATATGTGTCCCATTTACTGGTGGAGGCACCCTCCTCACCAACTTCTACATTATGGAAATCGTAACTCAGCAGTTACACAGTAAAGGTCAAAAGTGGAGTACCACTTTTGACCCTTATTGTTATTGCAATAAAGTTTAAAAGTGGTAATGCAATTTTGACCCTTGATTGTATATTACTTTGAGAAATTTTACGTACGCGATCGTGTTCGTACTTATTATAAGTTATGTTAGCAATCAGATTTCAATAGGTAGGTACCATATATAAATCAAATCTAGAATTTTCGTAAATAGCACTCATTTCTATGTTCGTTGCCGCATGCTCTCTTGTCTTGTTGTTGTCTATACTTGAAATAAAATTTGCAGATCTACCCTCCATTATCACGTGGCAAAGTAATTGTTCAGTACACAATATGCTTGCACAGCCTATACCCTGTATTCATACAATCGCGCGCACGCACTCACAGCAACGAAATTGCGGACTGCTTCACAAGAGAACACTCGACACCGGAACCAAAACAAACATAGTACGACTCACCGGATCGCCGCAACCCTCCGCAAATACCTGTAGCCACCACCAGCACCTGGTAGCTACCAACCGCTGCACACCAGGCATACTAGAGCCCCGGGCCGACCTCTGGCAGAGCGGTCCCGGAAGATGACGCTCCGATGATGCTGGCGCTGCGATAACCTCGATGTGTCATAATAAGTGAGACTCAGATCTCACTTATGATGATGACGCTGACGTCGCCGTCGCTGACGACGGCGGAGCGATAGAGCCTTCAGCATCTTAGTGTGGTGGTAAGGGTCCATTTTCACTTTCCAAAATGACTCTATCCATGTGCCGCCATCACAAAATAACGTCACAAGCGTTTAACTACTAAATCAAATAAGCACTACGCAAATCAAATAAGCAACCTCCATATTGAGGATCTTCGACGTATACAACATCTTGATAGAGCAACGGTGGCTTAGTGGCTGCGAATTACGTTGTAAGTTGTAGGTCCTAAGTTCAAACCCCATCAGGATGTTTACTTTGTGCAAATTATATTACCACCACCGCTCTCAAAAAGGTGAAAGAAATTATCGTGAGGAAACCGGCATGTCCTAGAGACAAACACAAAAAAAAAAACTTCAAGACATGTGACATCTACCAAGCCGCACTGGACCTGCGTGGTACATTAGGGCCCACTCCCTCTTACCGAGAGCAGGCCTGTGTCCCAGGGTTGGGAACATAATAGGCATCAACCTAGTCAAAAATTGTATACGTCATCAGTACCTACATATGTATGATTATGTATTTTAGACGTGATTATTTATAGTCCTGGAAAAAATACGTCAAATTACGGCAGGCGCTGACTAATTTGACAGGACTAAACATTTATCTACTGTTTCGAACATCATTTAGTTTAGTTTGCAAACAAGGGGGTCGGGCCAGAAATACACGTAACATCGTAAAATTAAAATGGAAGAACAGATTTCTAATCGATATTTAACTTGTTGTCCTGGTTGAGTTTATGCACACACGGGCGCTTGGTAAGCTATATCAAAATCATTAAATGTATTTCTAAATTGAGTACTTTTATAATGTATTTTTAATGTTACCTAACACGCAATACATAGGCAGTTATACATAGGTCCTAAAATTTTATCGTTCCGCCCTACATAACAATATAATTACTTAATGTTTTAAATTCACGATTCGAAATAAAACTTGTTTGCGACATAATAATGACTGAATCTTTGTGATAAAACCATTAAGCTTGTTCATCATAAAAGCTGTTACTGCTGTATCAAACTTAATCTTGCAATTACTTCAGAAAATTAAATTTTAAGTGCGTAACTTAGACTGTTCTGCAAAAATCACCCTCTTAATAACTTAAGTAACTTATTAGTTCAAGGTAGAACAATGTCAGGGGTAAAAAGCAAAAATAATATCGATTGAATGAAAAAAAGTTCATAAAATCCTTATAACTACGTAACTCTTTGGAATGGGCGACTAGCTTCACCTTACTGCCTGACCGACCTTCTGACAATGGGGAAGAAAACTGACAAATCTCGCCACTAGAGGCGCTGATATCGTTTGACCCAAATAAACTGTCAAAACCCATTGTAATTTGTTCGAGTTTACGTTGTTTATGAAAATATAAAAAATATGCCGCGTTGTGTAGCAATTTGTTGCAGTAATAATGGAAATCACTCTTTCCTTATAGATATGCATTTCAATTTAGAACAGAATATATAAATAGATTTCAATAAAGATTATGTTAATGTCTCTATAGCTTTCTGGAGGTAGTAAATCAAATTTTTCTCCATAATTTGTTGTTCTTGAGGAACCTCGAAGTTAAAATTCCGGTCATACGATTCAAGTCTGGATACTTAATAATTTTAGGTTAATAGGGTTGAAACTTTCAAAATATGGCAATAATAAGTACATTAATATTTACTCAAATATAACTTAAGAAACATTAAACCTAATACAAAATTAATGTAACTTAAAACACTAACAAGTCTGCATCCAGTTTAAAGTCGGGGCATTGTTATTTGCCTGGTAATTAGATCAGCTTTTCGTCCTTATACTGAAGCTCCTCTAAATTTTTAACTCCTTTTTTAACTTGAAACAGTTCATGTACAATACAATGCTCTGCTTTACCTAAAAAAAAACTCGTCAAACACAAAAAACAAAACTCAACATAAAACGTGATATGACTGACAGCTAATTTTTATGAGTCAAATGCCATCAGCGACATCTGCAAATAGCTTTGCGTTTTCTTCCCCATTAAAAAGTGCCTGTAACTAGTTTATTTGAAATAAATGCTTTGATTTGAACTATACTAGTAATTAAGAAACAAACTACTAATCGTGAACCAAAAATAATACTAAATTATTAGAATGACACCATAAATAGTACCAACTTCAGGGTATAAAAAAGTTACAGACCTAACACGGAACATTGAAATAAATTCATTCACAGATTACCCAAAAAGGCGGGCTTACAAAATTTATACCACTTTCAGCACCGCTTTAAAAAATCCTCGTCAACCTGGCTGGCGGCCAAGTTGCGACCGTTGTACCTCCCATATTTACTTAAAAACAAACTGAACTGCATATTTATCCAAGCTGCAGGCTATTTGTTAACATTGTGTACACAGGAGGTCACATAATGATCTCCCGTAGCCGCCATTACGCGACCATTAACTGGTTGTAACCGGATATATCGGTTTTCATTAAATTTTAGGAGGTGACGCCCGTTTGTGGTCAAATGTGGAGTGTGTGGATGCGTAGATACATTCATTATGTATGAGGTAGAGAAGGGTTAGTATTTTAGTAAATTGCCTCCAATTTCCCACATTTTCTTCGGTCAGATTCAGAGTAAGATCAGAGTGTGAATATTCTTAACATTGCCAGAATTGCCCCTTTGTAGGAGAAGAAACTGTGGTTTCCATCTTGTTTTTGTTAAGAAATAGGAATGTCTGAGTGCAAAACACGATCGAGTCGAGTGGAGACTGCGTCTCGGCAAACCTTGGGCGAGATTCAGCGACATCAAAAAGGTGGCTGGTAGTGGCTGGCGGAGAACTGCTCAGGATCTAGCTTGTTGTCGTGCCGTGGAAGAGGCCTATGTCCAGCAGTGGACGAGTAGAGGCTGATGGTGATGAAGTGCAAAATAATCACTCCTTCACTTTTCCTATGATTTCTCGTCTATTTAACACTGGATGAACCAGATCAGTTTCCGTAGATTTTTGTAGGTGAGTTCCGGGCACCAGCCCTTAGTATGACTTAGAGGCTAGATTTTTAGAAGCCATACATATTTGATATTTGTAGTGTATAGCGTATAATAAATGTAGCACGCTGGCTGGTGGGGCGCTCAGTGGTGGGGAGTGCGGCTAGCGAGTAACGAGACGCTAGCCGCACAGTCACTGTGGAGCGGCCGAGCAGTTAAGTGCGGTACAAGTAAATCTGCTGTTATATTTTCTATGTACATACCCACCAAACCCTTACAAGTGGCGACCTTGCCAGGATCACAGAAGTGTAAGGTATGTACCAAAATTCTAAAGAATTAAGAAGTAAATCAGTGATTGATCGGTTTTATTCATTGAGATATTCCGTGTAGCTTAACCGTATATTAATATGAATTTTATACTGTTATTATATTAAATTGATACGTAGCTATAAATAAAATAACGTAAATAAAATTTCAGCTATGCCACAAAAAATTTAAGTAATTGGCTTATTTAGCTTACGTATGATATATAGTGAAACCCGCATTCTGATTAATTTTACGTAATTTGTGTGCGATGGGATCACAAAGGGAATATTTCAAAATAAATCTGATTTACTTGATAAAATACCACATATAAAAGTCGTTGACAGAACAAAACCACAGTCTAAAAATCATACAGTCGTCCAACGAAGACTTCTAGACAGAGCAATCGTGCGGTGTGTGAAGGACGAGACGCGGGTAAGCGGCACCCGAGCTGCGAACAAAACGATGTTCGTAGCTGTCATCTCGTAGCGAATCTATCATTAAGGGCTAACGCGTGTCTGTTTTTTTTATTTGTTTGTTTTTTAATTGGATATGAGTATCAATTTCTAGTATAATTGGGGTGCTTGTTAAGAAAAAGCCATCCTTTTTGAAATCCAAGATGGCGGACGCCAATTTAAATGTACATTAATATGATATGGGTGTTAATTCCGACGTGGATTGGGGTGCTGGTTACGAAAATGCCATTGCATTTTACACGAGATCAAAGGCGTCGACCTACTGTATGATTATTATACTGTGACAAAACTGTTAAATGTGTTAATGATTTGAACGTTAGTGTTTTTCAAAGTGATTATGGTAACAACACACAATTTCAATTAAATTCTGTTCTGTCAACAAAAATGTGGCTATCAGAGGTAGTTTGGGCAACCAAACAGTACCTAAAAGATCTATTATTGGTAAAACCAATATGTTTCGACAAATGTCGATTCATGGAGATCTAGAGGTAGTTCGATGAAAATCGGAACTGTACCTATAAAAGGATAAACTAATCCTTTGAACCTAGAGGTAGTTTGGGCAACCAAACAGTACCTAAAAGATCTATTATTGGTAAAACCAATATGTTTCGACAAATGTCGATTCATGGAGATCTAGAGGTAGTTCGATGAAAATCGGAACTGTACCTATAAAAGGATAAACTAATCCTTTGAACCTAGAGGTAGTTTGGGCAACCAAACAGTACCTAAAAGATCTATTATTGGTAAAACCAATATGTTTCGACAAATGTCGATTCATGGAGATCTAGAGGTAGTTCGATGAAAATCGGAACTGTACCTATAAAAGGATAAACTAATCCTTTGAACCTAGAGGTAGTTTGGGCAACCAAACAGTACCTTAAAGAACCGTATGGGTAAAACCAACGTGTTTCGACAAATGTCGATTCATGGAGATCTAGAGGTATTTCGATGAAAATCGGAACTGTACCTATAAAAGGATAGAAAAATCCTTTGATGAAGGTGGTGCAAAAACAAAAAAAAGAAAAAACAAAAATGTCACACCAAAAAAAAAAAAAATGTCTCCTACCGCCATTAAAGTCCTTAGACTGTGACGGGTAACCCAGCTTCGTTGGGAAAAGTAGAGCGCTTAAGTTGCGCACTGATCTGTACTAATGTTATAACACGATCAGTGCTCTGCAAAAAGAGCAGTGCCCTTATATATGGGTGGTTTAACCTTGCAGGAAGTTTACTATAATATTAGTCATTTGTTTAGGCTCATTAAACAAGAAAGTGGGGAGAAATTTGACAAGTTTCTTGTTAGGCTTCGTCACCAAAGTTTGAAATGCAAATTTACTGCCCCTGACGAACATATGATCGATCAAATCACTAAAAAATGCGAGTAAGTCAAATTAAGAAAAACAATATTGACTCTCGCTGGTAAAAATTATATTCGAGGCCAACGCTTTGGAAACAGTAAACTGTCAACTTAATAACTTCTGTTTGCCAGGGCCTAGTAAAGGCCTGTTAGTAAATTAATTAGAGACGCGTACGAGTAAGAATTCTTGCTCCCGTTGTAGTGGCACTCATTCAAGTGATAGCAAGGTTTGCCCAGCCCCGTGATAAAAATGTCTTAAGTGCGGGTTTATTAGACATTTCCGAAAACTGTGTAGAACTAGGGCAAAGAAACTAAAATCAGATGACGATTTTTCGGAGTCAAATCAGACTATACATCCTGATAAAAAGCTAAAAACAAATCGGATGAAGTCTATTACATTTTCCAAATTGTTTGCTTGGAAAAGACACTGCTATTTAACTCTGCGTCCTAAAACTAGGAATAGGAGTTAATAAAATGACGGTATCTTTCCTAAAGTCTAAGATGTCAAAACCATATCCCAATAGACATGTCCGGTCAAACCGGACTTGTCGGAGAGTTCCAATACCCTTGGAGGCTAAATTTAATAAAAATTCAAGAGCCCATAGATTTAGATATCATAGAACCTCTAAATGGCCCTTTTGATTGCATCTCTCTCCTGGTACCTGTTCTAAAAGGAAATGGAGATATTCGTATCTGTGTAGACACGAGGCGAGCAAATCAAACCATTATTAGAAAAAAAAAAAACAACCTTTGCCTATTAAGGAACTGATGTTCACTATGAACAACCAAAGTTCAGAAACGCCAAAATATTTTCGAAACTAGATCTAAAAAAAAAAAAAATAAAAAAATAATTTCATCAGAGTTGACAGCCTCCGTCGTCGTCCTCGTCGCAAGGAGGCGGGGGTTCGATCCGCGCGCAGTGCAAATATTTGTGTGCATGAATATGAATATTTGCACTGGTCTGGTCGTGCCTCGAAAAGCACGTTAAACTGTTGGTCCCGGTTGCCATACGAATATCTAATGGCAGTCTTTATGGGTTGTTGGAGCCCTCAAAAGTCCAGAAATTGGTCTAACTGCAATGCTTCGATATCGCCTTCGGGTTGTGGAGGTCGGTCGGAAGTCGCTTCACGGAAATATCAAAGTTTAGCCAAAATCAGCAGTTGGCGTGGTAAAGCGGACCACAGACTCCAAAGCTGAAACAGCTTCGGATGCGATTGGGATTAACGCTGAGATGATGATTATGACAGTTGATTGAGGATTGTAGATACATCACTACTTTCATTTGTAGCCAGCGACTGTTTAGATACAAGCGACTCATGTTTGGTATTTTCTGTGCTCCTGATTTTATCAGAAAAACTTAGAAAGAGTACTTCTGCCTCGTACTGGGGTGGTTAATTTTATTGAAGACATTGTCATCTATGGTAGCAATGTGGCTGAACATTGGGCGAGACTAAAACGAGTTTTATAGGCTTTTAAAAGATAACCATGTCCTTTTAAATGATGATAAATGTGTTTAAGGGGTTAAGCAAATATAATTTCTCGGGCATCAATTGTCTTGTGAGGGAGTAAAGCCTTTAGACATGTATACCCTGCTGCTAGCCCAGTTGGTTTAGGCACCGTGCTCGTTCAGCATGGTATGAATGGGCCGCAAAAATTGCTTTCGGCAACAAAAGACTATCAGATCGCATTAATCTCAAATTGAGAAAGAAGCTCTCTCTCTCTCTCTCTAATAGGGGCAATAGTACATTTAGACATGTATTTGTTCGGAAAAGTTAGTTTCGAACTTATTAGTGACTTAGCCTTCAGAGGTAACATGCGGGCCAGATTCTAAACAATGTGCGAGAATCGACCACTGGGTAATCCGTCTACAATCGTATAATTTTAAAATCGTCTATAGTCCGAGTAAGAAAATATCGCGGATTCACTGTCGCGATTGTGTGTCTATAATAGTCTAGTCTCCAGAACCTTTCGATGATGATAACTATTTAAATCTAGTTGTTGATGAATCTCGTCCTACCGCAATCACCTTGCGTGAGCTGACGCAAGTACGTGAAGCGGATCTAGAAATTTAATTGGTTACAATTGGAATCTATAATAATAACTAGGAACAAAGCGTCTGCACGTACAAGATCTTCGGACATGGGTTACGCTTTCAAGATAATTTGCTCTTCCGAGGCAATAAAATCGTTACCCCATCTAGTTTGAGGTAGAAAGTTTTTATGTGCAGCTCACGAAGGTCATCCGGGCATCGTAGCCATGAAAACACGACTACGTTCTAAAGTATGGTGACGAAAATCGATAGCAATGCATTAAAAATTATAGCAGATCTTGTAAAGGCTGCACTCTAGTTTCTGTTAGTATTGTATAGATTAGTATTCTCGTTTGGATTGATATAGCCATAGTTTATCTTGGACCTATGCCGACTGGACATTACCTTTAGTCGTTATTATCTATATTATCTATACTGATATATAAAGCTGAAGAGTTTGTTTGAACGCGCTAATCTAAAGAACTACTGGCCCGATTTGAAAAATTCTTTTTGCGTTAGATAGCCCATTAATCCAGGAAGGCTTTAGACTATATAATATCACGCTGTGACTAATAGGGGCGGAGCATAACTAAGTCCACGCGAACGAAGTCGCTGGCGGTTGCTAGTAGTCTATATAAGGAGGTAAAAATTTACAAAAAAAATATTGACTCCACATACACAATAAACATACTGAAAGATAAATTTTCTCGACTAAACACACCTGTCAGTTATTACTGCTGGTAACGATCGACAGTTTGTTAGTGGAGAATTCTATATTTTTTGCAAAGTATTGGTATTTAGTTATTCCATAGCATTCCTTATTGCCCACAACAAAACAGATTAATTGAGACAAAACAGGAATATACTGTAACGGTTACGAATAACTCAAATATTAGCCTAAATATTTAACCATGTTCGGACGGCAGCTAGTCAAGCTACTCGAAACTGTCAAACATTCCCAGTCAACCTAGAGCCTTATTGCTTTAGCGATAAAGTTGAAAATCTATTAAAGAAAATTGACAGATTGTAGTGGCTTGATGTGCTGTCGCACCCATCATTCTGTGACCGGTAAATCTCCTTCTGAACTTTTTTCAGGCGTAAATTCAGAGATAAGCTACCTTCTGTGTTAGATATTGAATTCACAGAAACAAATCTCGAAACAAAGGACAGAGAGGTGGAAATGAAAACAAAGGAAAAGAATATGCTGAAAGAAAAGACAAGCTGCGGAATCAAACAACGAAGTCTGAGAAAATGTATATCTAGGTGTTAGTATTATAGTATAGTGATTCTGATGAGCATATGTTACAGTAATAATTTTATTTTTCAAATTTTGTAAAAGGTAGATGTAGTGTATAGCGTATAATAAATGTAGCACGCTGGCTGGTGGGGCGCTCAGTGGTGGGGAGTGCGGCTAGCGAGTAACGAGACGCTAGCCGCACAGTCACTGTGGAGCGGCCGAGCAGTTAAGTGCGGTACAAGTAAATCTGCTGTTATATTTTCTATGTACATACCCACCAAACCCTTACAATATTAATCTAAATTTGATATCGCCACGCGTTAGTGTGAAAAAGGGGTTTAAGCTGTTTGACAGTTGAGTTGTACAATGAAGTTACCCTATGAGGGCTTTTGTTTTTTTTCCTTTTACGGGGCTTTAATTGTTTCAACAGTTAAAAGGCAAATTATTACTTTAAGTTAGAAATTATTTATATGACACGGATGACGTAATGGCTGAACGATCGGCTGTTGCGCTGAGTCGCAGGTTCGATTCAGGCACGGAACAAATTTTCGTACGGCTTACAGATTCCGGATCTGGCTGTTTATGTATACGAGTTCCTATGTTTGTAAACTCTCCTACGATACAAGAGAAATTCCTAGTGTAGGAGAAAGCATTTTAAAAAGAAAAAACTAAATAGGTAAATGTTACTATACTTTAAAACGGAGATAGTAGTCTGCCCAAAAACGTAAATAATTTATGTTTACACATAGCAACCAAAGGATTATGGGCAAAAGTACTTTTCCTAATAAAACTACCCCTGAACTCGCAATAATATAGACTGCTCAAAGACATCGGTGATCCCCCTGTTTCGGTTACTACCCGTGAAATCCGAATTCATCCGGTTTTACGAGACACCCGAGCCGGTATTGCACCGGGCGACGACATGCATTTTATCCCACAAAAGTACCTCGCGAGGACTTTGTCGAAGGTACGGATTTTGTCCAATTTCATATTGAAACTTGTTTGAGGGTGAAGGAGGGGATTATTTTGGAAATAAAAAGAAAGAGTATAATATAAAGGAAGGTGATGGGTACTTTGAGTTGTTAGAAGTCCTTTGTTGTGAGGTAATCTGGAAAGGAAAAGCAAAATATAAGATCTTTAAACTTGAATGTGATTTAACTTGAGTTAATAAACACATTGTTAGACGACATCGTGTTTTCTTTATCATTTTTTTATCATTCAAGGCCATAAATAGGTCATAAATAGGCCCTTATTAAACTAGCGTGCTTTACCATCAACTATTGCATCACTGCTTGGGATGGCGGTCAAGCAATAGTTTATAATTTATAAAAATAATAATTTGAATGATTGCACACTACTAAAATACATAATAACGTACGGAGGACGGGTCTGAGCAGTTGTGTTGCGATGTGTGGCGGGTACGATGCACCAAATGTTGTTGTCTCGGGAATTTGGTCGTGGAGAGTCTCCAGATCAATCTCCCTCTAGCGCAGCATCGTTTGGTCGTGTTGGTCTTGGGTTTAACATTGCATCACCTCGCTCAACTGCCGTCATCCTTCCTATTCCTAAGTTTTTTAAGTGAATAGGCTTAATAAATTAGTGCGCTTTACACTCAACGATTGCATCACTGCTTACCATCAGGCGGGATTGCAGTCAAGCACTAGTTTATAATTATTAAAAAAAAAAAAAAACTTAAAAAGGTACATCAAATACTTCAAAAAATACAATGGGAGAGCCGTATCGCTAATGCAATCTCTTCCAGTTAATCTAAGAGTGGACAGTGATTTACCTGAACACAATTTGAGTCTGTCGTTGGTGCAAATATTATATATGTAAACAATACACTCAAATAGATACATAGATACACAGATACATACATATTCTAATCATCGTCATCATCATAAACCTTTTTATCGTCCCACTGCTGGGCACAGGTCTCCTCTCATACAGAGAAGGATTGAGCGTAATCATCACGCTTGCTCAATGCGAATTGGCGATTTCAGACTTAAGGTCCAGGTTTCCTCAAGATGTTTCCTTCTTCTTATAATCAGTCGAATACTAAATACAATAATACTTAATTATAATATATTTCAACTACCAAACGTCCCATTATTTAAAGACACGAGTATTTCATTTACCTGAGCTATTGTCCCAGAACATAATATGTTACGCTGAACACATAGTTGGTAGCCAAGCCGCCGTTCCCCGAATCTTTGATACCGAACTCTATACGCATACTTGGAATAGTTGAAATTCTCGAGACAATATGTTTTGTTTATTATATTATATGAATTATAATGTTACTAAGAATCTTAGGAATTAATTGTAATAGCCTTCTTGGCTTCTAAGTTTAGAAGTCAAGAACTATACTTTGACTTTTTATAACGTTATTCATATAACGTAAAAAAGACAATTATATGAACTCAAGTTCATATAATTGTACTTTTTCACAATGCTCAAATATGTCAGCTGTCACTACCTTTATACCTGGGGCTTATTTAAGTAATAAGTGTTTACTTAATAAGTGGCTTCAATCACCAACTAATGTTCAATAATTTGGAGCTCTAATAAATTTGATTTTGATTTTGATTTTGATTTTGACTTATTTACATTTCAATGATATTTTTTTTGCCTCGCTGGTATTTTGGCGTGGCTAGCTGTCATATGGTAAATAATTTAATTTCATTGTTGTTGTGTTTTCTTTTGTTCAATGCTATACATAGTATTGTATAAAGTTATATGGTTTTTTTTTTTAATAAATCATAACGCTATGTTTCCTGGGAGCCACCTTGGCCTTGGATCCAATGAACCGCCCAAAGTTCAGGCTCGGGGAAATCTCAACTCCCCAAAGCTGAAGGCGGTCGGTGCACTCCAAAGAGGAGCCGAAAAGTAGGAGCCAAGGTGAACGGGCTTCTTTTGACGGTGAATAGACACGCCTGTGTTTTGGCGCCATTGAATGTTGCAAAATTGGCTTTGCCCCATCCGGAGACTGCTTGTAGCGCAACAATCGTGCTCTTTACCATAGCCTCTCTTTCGGACCGGATTGATTCCTTACTAGCCGGAGCATCCGGCAGGTATCTCTTCACAACTGTAATGTCATTCAGTGATATCTGACAGCCGTTGACACCCAGGGGGTATCGAAGGACAGCTTAAAACGAACTTTAAAACCAGCCTAGTTATGTAATAAATGTAATAAAGTACCACAGTCATATAAAGCATTACCGGTAAATTTGTTTAAAAAGAAAATTCGAGTTTTATTAACAGACAAGTGTTATTACAATGTAAATGACTTTTTGAATGACACTATTTGACATTTGTATTTATTAATCCGTATATTTTGTCACAGTGTATAATTAATTTATATTACATATTTATTTTCTGACTATTATGTTTATTCGTTTTTATTTTGTATTCGTATTTATTTTGTAATTTTTAACATGTAAATTCATTGTTATAATATTAAACAGATATGATATGCTCTAACAAATTAACCAAAATAAATGTGCCGATCGGAGCAGCAGCACACACATGCATTTTTTTTATTCTGCGTACATTTCACACGGTGGCACAGTGTGAGTGAGATGGGGCGCTATCTAAAGCATAGAGAAGAAAAAGATGGCTAGTGTTTCTCGTTTGCGCATAAATAGAATCGAAGAAAACTAAAGCGACTTGCTGGACTTACCTCCTTTTGTACGCTTCATTTTCAGTGCGCTAGTGACGTATCTACCTTAGTTTAATATTATATCAATGTGTAAATTTTATAAATTTGTACGCCTTAAGGGTGAAATATGTCGGACGAAAAAACCATATTGTGACATCCTGCATGCTCAATTTGCATGCATACACATGTTTGACAAATAAAGTTATCTTTATCTTTATACTTTTCCACTATAACTAACATTCGCTATAGACTATATACTTAGAAGGAGGTGACGGCCTGCCATGCACTCTCGCTCCGGACCATGGCCTGGACCAGCTTGGGACGCGAGAGATCGCCGCCGATCGCCGCTACGAGGACACGGCGATGCTCTACCCAAGCTGGGCAAACCTCCACCATATGCTCCACCGTGTCCTCAGGGCGATCCACACAATGGTAACACCCTGGCGTTTCCTCCCACCTTATATGGAACAGGAACCTCCCGAAACAACCGTGTCCGGTGAGGACCTGCGTCAGGCGGAAGGTGAGGGCATCGTGGCGCCTCTCTAGCCACTCCTCAAAGAGGGGACTTACCGCCGCTATTGTGGCGTGCCCAGCACTGGGTTGCGATAATCGCACTCTCCATGTTGCCATGAAATCCCGCCGGAGCTCTGTCCGCCGTACCGCAATTTCTCGCGGCAGCGGAGTTATGCCCCAGCGTTTTGCCTCCTCTCGCCACTCCCACATGTGGGTGAGGACTTTGGCCTCCAGATCCCATGGCGGCAATCCGGCAAGAACTCTTGCCGCCTCAGCCTCTCGCCGCCTCAGCCTCTCGCCGCCTCAGCGGAGACCGTACGGTATCCCCGGATCAGCCGAAACGCCCTGACCCTCTGGGACGCGGTCAGGCATCGAGCTGGTCGCTTCCTTAGCACCGCGCCCATACCGGTGCCCCGTAAAAGGGCATGGACCGCACGGCCCCCGCATAGAGCCTCCTGCAGGAGGCGTTTGGTCCCCCTAAATTGGGGAGGAGCCGCCTCAGGGCAGCCCCGACCCGTTCCAGTCTGGGTGCCAAACGTAGGAAGTGCTCCTCGAAGTTCCACCGGCTATCGAGGACGAGTCCCAGGTACTTCATCGTCGACCCGACGCCGATGTGAACCCTTCCTACCAGTATGTGGGAACCCGACGGTGGCGTATTCCGAGGACCATGAAAGCACATGTCCTCGGTGTTCTGCAGGGCCACCTGGAGTCCCAATTGCCGGATCCTGTTGACGATTGTCGCAACCCCGATGGTCGCTGCGTCAGCCGCTGCCTGGTGCGACCTCCCTTGTGCCAGAACTAGCGTGTCGTCAGCGTAACAGAGATCGGCGCGCAGCACCCAGTCGTACCCGATGTTCCACACAGATGCGGTCCCAGGACCGATCCCTGTGGAACACCGCACGACATCTCTCGCCGGTTCCACACTCCTTGGTGACCGGGGTAGATTATGGCCCTGTCCATCAGATAAGCTAACGTTAACACCTCAAATGGATCTTTGGTTAATTTTCCATGCAGAGATGTAAATACTTTTACTGTATTTTTTTGAACATACGTGCAATAATGATGTTCTCTAAAGCTAATTAAGAGTATGCTACTTTAAGACAGACGCTGTACATAGTGATTTTAGCAATCAAACATATTGTAAACATCATCCTACTGCTGGGCAAAGCTTTTCTGTTACATAGCTAATTTTAAAATTAATTATATTCTATTAAAATTAATTTGATTACAGTTTGCTTTCTCTCGCTTGTCCCGCCATCTTTTATAGAGGATAAGTAATAACTAGAGATCGGAAATTACAGCGCTTATTTACCTAAACTTGAACAAAATGCTGCCAAAATAAAATAATGTGGATACGCCTTTTAACTAACAATTGTGTAAAACATTTTAGTTTTTGTATATTTAAACTAGTATTTATATTTTTCATTTACAAATGACAAAATACTTTGTTATACACCATCTGGACATAGGCCTCCCCAGCCTATGTCCAGCAGAGAACGTCTTTCGGCTGAAATGATGATGATGATGACACCATCTGGTGGCATTTTTAGAAATATTTATAAATAACCCTGTAGTGGCATACATATATTATTAACTACGTGCACCGAAAGACATACTTATCCATATTTTTCTTTCTTCCAATTAAGTTTAGGTTTTAAGCGCCGGAAAATTCGACCTCTAGTATTAACATAAACACAAGTAACTTTTCAGGAGCTGATAAAATCTGCTTTCAATTTTTTCTAAATACTTAAAAAAAAACTTAAAGTAATTATAAGTGGAATCGGCTGAACAAATTTACACAGGAGTCTAATTAACGAAGAGTACGTACTCGGGTCCTCGGAGTTGTCGGTCTTGTGGTGTGGTGTATGTGAAAAGCGGTCGCGGACTAAAAAAAAATAAATGTTAAAATATCCTCACGTATGACTCTTGCGAAGGCTCAGAGTCACATAAAGCGCGATAGAAAGAGCTATACTCGGAGTTTCTCTGCGCGATCGAATCAGAAATGAGGAGATCCGTAGAAGAACCAAAGTCACCGACATAGCTCTTCGAATCGCTAAAATTAAGTGGCAGTGGGCGGGGCACATTGCTCGTAGAACCAATGGCCGAAGGCGCATTAAGGATCTGGAGTGGCGGCCACATACCGGAAGATGCAACGTAGGGAGGCCCCCAACAAGGTGGATCGATGACCTGGTGAAGGTCGGGGGAAGCCAATAGATGCGGGCAGCCCAAGATCGGTGGTCATCGTGGAAAACCTTGGGAGAGGCCTTTGTCCAGCAGTGGACCTCTATAGGCTGAAGAAGAAGAAAAAGAAGAAGAAGAATGGCTCTCAAACATAATCTTTGGTGATACAGCAGAGATCAGCACTCGAGTTTCACTAACAAGTGATGGAACAGTCCACAAGTTTAAGACCCAGCATAATCCATAATCAATCACTGTAAACATAACTGATGTCAGTTGTTTAAATAGAATTGGGCTGGATACATCTGCCCTCTGTCAGATGATCATTAGGCCAAACTTAGAACCGGGTTTCGCTTTATAGCAAACTCGGGAGATTTCGGGATGAGTTAGACTGAACCCATTTGATAAAGCTTGTTCCTTGCCAGCTTTGGCAGGAAAGAGGTAAAAGGTGAGTAGGGATGCTTTTAACCAGCTGTGGGATATTAACGGCAAACAAAATAATTTAAAAAATCCGTTCAGCTGTTCTGGAGATACTAGGTAATAAAGAATAATACATACAAGATAGGCGCTAAAAACATAACCCTCCTGGCAGTCGGGTAAAAATACAGCAACATTGATTGTTGCTCCAACGATGGTGTGGTAAGAAATACAAACGCTTCTTTTTTTTTCGAAATATTCGTTTACCCTGAATTTGTAATTAAGACAGATTGATTTTTTGTTACAATACTGCTTTTAATATAGATAATAAAACATAGGTTTTAAACTTTGGATTCAGTGGAGAGGCGTGCGAAGAGGCTGATTGATGACCCTGATCTTACTCGAGATGGTCTCTAAAGCCTAGAGCACAGGCATAGAGTAGCCAGCCTTTCGGTGTTCTATAGGATGCATTTTGGGGAGTGTGCGAGGGAATTGCATGATTATTCCCCCATCTCCGTTCCACCATCGGCTACCCGTCGTACGGCTGGTTTCCACCCTTACGTTTTTAATACCACTACGATCTGGACGAAGCGTTTCGCCTCCTCTTTTATACCGCATACATCGAGGGACTGGAACAATTTACCAGCGGCAGTGTTTCCGTCGGACTTCAATTTGAGTGTCTTCAAGGCTAGAGTGAATAGGCTCTTAATAAACTAGTGCGCTTTACCATCATCGATTGCGTCACTGCTTACCATCAGACAGTATTGCGGTCAAGCGCTAGTTTATAATTTATATAAAAAAAAAGCTTTGGCAGGAAAGAGGTAAAAGGTGAGTAGGGATGCTTTTACTCAGCTGTGGGATATTAACGGCAAACAAAATAATTTAAAATACAGCAACATTGATTGTTGCTCCAACGATGGTGTAGTAAGAAATACAAACGATTTTTTTTATATTTCTTTTGCCCTGAATTTGTAATTAAGACAGATTGATTTTTTGTTACAATACTACCTATATAATAAAACAGGTTTTAAACACAACGTTATTTTTTATTTATGCGAAACCGAATCATCATCATCATCCCAGCGTTACTCCCAGTCGCATCCGAAGCCTTTTCAGCTTTGGAGTCTGGGGTCCGCTTTACCAGGCCAACTGCTGATATGGCTAAACTTCGACATTTTCCGTGAAGCGACTGCCGTCTGACCTCCACAACCCGAAGCCGACATCGAAGTATTACAGTTAGACCAATTGTTGAACTTTTGAGGGCTCCAACAACCCGTAGGTAACGACTGCCAATAGATGTTCGTATGGCAACCGGGACCAACGGCTTAACGTGCTTTCCGAGGCACGACCAGACCAGTGCAAATATTCATATTCATGCATACAAATACTTGCACTGTGCGGGGATTGAACCCGCGCCACCTTGCGCAGCGGTCGCGTCCGCTACCGCTACGCCACGGAGGCTGTCAAATATGCGAAACCGAATATAACTCGTTTATTCAGACTAAGCAACTGAATCGATTCCAATCATTTTTACACCATGTTATATTTTTTTCATTAAGATACATAGATTCTTTACTTAAAAATAGTAGACACGTGTTTAGGGGTCTCGCATAAACAAAAGATAATGTTGTTTGTATTACAGCTACTACGACCTCACAGTCTACTGTCCCACTGCTTTACAAAATTCTGCCCAAATCCTTTCAAGAACTCTTTTCTTGCACCACCTCAAACCTGCTCTCACAGCATCTCCCATTTCCTTTTAAGCCGGCCTCTTCTCAGGCACCAATTCTATGACTTCAGACTAGTGTTTTATTTTTATCGAATTCTAATAGTTATGTAAAAAAATCAAAATTAATCATTTCAAAAGTACACAGTGTTATTTTAACGTCCACGAAAATATATTTTTTTAACAATGTTTCCGAAATTACCATTTTTCTTTAGACTCGCACCCTTGCCCCCCGGTAACTCAAATGGTACACTTCACAGATGAGTTTGTGAGGGTATTTCCAGCGAGACCGCAAACACAGTCCGAGTTTATTGCACAGTTCAACTGGCCATAGCCTGTAGATATGCAATTAATTTATTTGTCAAATGGTACTGATATACTACGTGTGGCTTGCGTAAATGAAATGAAATCGTTTATTAAGCAAGTAGAATCACTGATCACTTTTACACGTCATATGCTTTTTTTTATTTTTTTTTAAACTAGATGAAGCCGGCACTTCCTAACTGACTACCTCTGAGAAGAAATAGCCGAAACAAACTCAGGGATTATCGTCTTTTTTCAAGTCCAGCCATTAAAAATGAAAATGTTTACAATAATTTACCTTATAATTACGCATATTGCTTAATAACAATGCTTAACAGAGCGAGCAGCTCAGTCCCAAGCTCTTTTGTCTTCTTAATAATCTGTGATTTTATAATACCCCTTTTTGCAAAGTGTGGCCTTTATATGGTTTTTTGTCTGTTTAAATCGTTTAATGGGTAAGTTTCGAATGTCCATGGGAAGCTTGTTGTAAAAGTGTATACATTGACCCATGAACGAGTAGTAGGCTGACATTTTAATTATTTTTACACTGTAGTTTTTTATCTTGGCGAGAAAATACAATATGTAAAGAAAACCCTGTCCGATCCGTGAAGGTATTGTTAGGTATCGATAACTGATTCTAATAAAGCCCACAAAGACAGGATAAACTTAAAAAAAAATCCCCCTAAAAAAATAAATATTATTTCGCAAAAAGAGGTAACTTAATACATGTGCGGTAAGCAACCCCTTCCGCGGGCGGCGGGGGGTAGGGCACGCAGCATCTGTGACGTGGTCGCGTCGCTATTCGCTTATAATAATACCGGTGTTGCCAATTTTTTAAAATTACCAAATTTCGGGGAAATTGGAATTAATTCCCGGGATAAAAGGATTATTTCAAAATTCATTAGTATTGTTACTATGATGATTACGTAAAATTTTATACTATATTTGGTCATGTGTTTACCTAACCTTTATTATCCTTATGGGTCGGACAGGGTTTTCTTTACATATTGTATATACAACATTGATATACAATATATATACTATATGTTATACTAGCTTTCCGCACGCGGGCGAAGCCGCGGGCGGAAAGCTAGTATAACATAAATACAATATTATTTTTTTTTTATGCGAACTCCGAAACACGTATCCAATATTTTTAAGTAAAGAATCTATGTAAATAATTTCAAAAAGATATCATGAAAAACCACAAAGTTATGAGCTTGTCCTACTTAGCCGTCTCAACAAAAATATGGCCCACGCTCCGCTCGGGAGGGCGACCGGTGCGTTGATCCTAGTCACATCCGAAGCTTTTCAGATTTGGAGTCTGTGGTCCGCTTTAGAGTCTAACGGCTGATTAAATGTTCATATGGCAATCTAGACCAACGGCTTAACGTGCTTTCCGAGGCACGACCAGACCAGTGCAAATATTCATATTCATGCAGAAAGAAATATTTTCAGGCTGCCATCGCTACTGAGAGTGTATTACGCAATTACCCTGCTGTTTGCAAAATTTCATTCAAATCCGTTTTATAGCTTTTTGGATGAAAGAGTAACAACATTTTTCAATACATTCTCACAAACATTCGCATTTATAGCAGGATTTAGGACTATCAGGTGACGTCATGATTTCTCATAGCCATAACATCTCCCAACCTAGTCATAAGTTTTACAAACAATCTTGCTGAGCCTTTGTTACCTGAATAAATTAAATTCTGTTCTACAGCGACTGAGAAGATCTTAATTATTCTGTTGTTCTCTGAGTGAATTCAAAAGGAAAGCATTGTTTATAGCTGTTTAATCTTAACATCAATAAAGTTAGAAAAACATAGCTTATAGGATTCTCACTAATGATATAGATGTCTTCTTTTTTTGGGAGGAAAATGTTAGAGTGAATAGGAACGCAACCAAATTAGTTTTGTTTTTAGGCGCGTGTGGCGCTACTGTAGCTGCCAATTCTTCCTTTCCTTTGTTGTTCACGTTGTTGAATCGTAATATTAAAGTCTCTTTTTGGTTTTTTGATGGGGAATCTAAGGACTTTTAAATTATTTATAGTGTCGTTTACTAAATAAAAGTGCGTGATTTATGTAGTAAAAAGTGCATTCAGTGAATAATTCATAAAGAACATTGCAATATCGCAGCATAGTGACCACATCATGGCTTTGGAACAAATCTCCTAGTAGTCGGCTCACGCGGCCGTTTTTCAACTGTCATTGGCGATATCCGCCATTATTGTGAAATATTTTTTTAAAGAATTTCTATAATTTGTTACACGTGTTATTGGCAAAATTGTGGTACTAACCACAGAGGCCATTGAAGAGTTGAAGTAGTATTCACTCTAGAGAAAAGAAATAAGAAAGAGTCGTAAAAAAACTCTAATTATAATTAAAACAGCCTTAATTATTTACCACAACTACGCAGTCCTTTAGAAAATCATCAATTAATGTTCTCTTTTGCTCTGAGTTGAGCGGAACGGTGTGTCAGACTTTTACTGACTAAAACCTACCCGTGTTCCTTCATTTGTCTATGCTTGGCTACGGTATCTCTTTAGAACAACCCATAGCCCTGGCAGGCAACGGTCCGGGTAATGAACCCATGAACCCCGTCAGTTTGTGCTGATATCTACTTGTAGAACACAACACGCCGTCGACCCGGACCTGGTCCTTACCGGACGACCTACCCATTACTGGCAAGTCAGCGCCTACGGTGGCCAGGAGTTCATTACTGTCTCCCGACGAGAACAGATTAATATAAAATTAAATAAAGTTGCTATTTCTATCGTTGGGGCATAGGCCTTCTTACTGTTAAAGGTAGTAGGCCATAATACATCACCCGATTTCAGTACTAAGATGTCTATATCTTAGATTTTTTCACATTGTTTTCCTTTACCGCTTTGTAAGCAGTGGTGATGACATTAAACACGCTTTCCGGGTTCGAACTCATGATCTGCAACTTGTAAGTCAGTGCCGATGCCGTTGAACCACCATCCTCTAATCAGATGTTTTGTTTTTATTAAATTATATATAGGTACTAGTGCTTCACCCCAATCCCAGCTGATGGCATCTGGCTGATGCGATCATTGCTGATAAAGCGCACTAGTTTATTAAAAGCCTACTCACTCTAGCCTTGAAGAAAGTTAAATTAACTCATACGGTAGGATCGCTGTACAGGCGGTGTTCGTAGACCTCCAGACGACACCAGGAGGAGACGCACGTCGACACAATTGACTCCCTAACATTATTAATTGTGAATTTTGAGGCCTCATACCTTGGGGGTTACTTTAAATACTTAAAACTAATCAAATTTTGTGACCTAGTAGAACCACGTGAACGAATCACGGGCAATAAACATTAACGACGAGGCGAGACGCTTCGTCCAGACTATAGATTATACTCAGCACTAAAATAATGCGTCAAAGTATAAAGATGAGTTTTGGCGGGAAAGCTAAGATGAGTGTCACGCTCATTTTTCATTAGACTTTTAAATTATTTATAATGTTGTTTACTAAATATAAGCACGTGATTTGTATGTATAGTAAAAACTGCATTTAGTAAATAATTCATAAAGAACATTGAAATATAGCACAGAGCACAGGCGTAGAGTAGCCAGCCTTTCGGTGTTCTATAGGATGCATTTCGGGGAGTGTGCGAGGGAATTGCATGATTTAATTCCCCCATCTCCGTTCCACCAGCGGACGCCCCGTCGTACGGCTGGTTTCCACCCTTACGTTGTTAACACCACTACGATCCGGACGAAGCGTTTCGCCTGCTCCTTTATACCGCGTACATCGAGGGACTGGAACAATTTGCCAGCGGCGGTGTTTCCGTCGGACTACAATTTGAGTGTCTTCAAGGCTAGAGTGAATAGGCTCTTAATAAACTAGTGCGCTTTACCATCAACGATTGCGTCACTGCTTACCATCAGGCAGGATTGCGGTCAAGCGCCAGTTTATATTATATAAAAAAAAAATATAGCAGCATAGTGTCCACATCATCACACAGGAATCAATCCGGTCCGAAAGAGAGGCTATGGTAGAGCGTACGAGTGCTGCACTACAGGCAGTCTCCGAATGGGGCAAAGCCAATCTTGTAGCATTCAATGCCGCCAAAACGCAGGCGTGTCTTTTCACCGCCAAAAGGAGCCCGTTCACCTTGGCTCCTACTTTTCAGAATGTATCCTTGGAGTGCACCAACCGCCTTCAGCTTTTGGGAGTAGAGATTTCCTCGAACCTTAACTTTGGGCGGTTCATTGAGTCCAAGGCCAGGGTGGCTGCCAGAAAACTTGGCGTTATCGCAAAGGTCCGGCGATATTTCACACCGGGGCAGCTTCTAATGTTGTACAAAGCACAGGTCCGCTCGTGTGTGGAGTACTGCAGCCACATTTGGGCTGGTGCTGCGAAATGTCACCTGGCTACTTTGGATTCAGTAAAGAGGCGTGCGAAGAGGCTGATTGGCGACCCAGACTTAACTCGAAACGGTCTCCAAAGCCTGGAGCACAGGCGTAGAGTAGCCAGCCTTTCGGTTTTCTATAGGATGCATTCTGGTGAGTGTGCAAGGGAATTGCATGATTTAATTCCCCCATCTCCGTTCCACCATCGGACGCCCCGTTGTACGGCGAGTTTCCACCCTTACGTTGTTGACACCACTGCGACCCGGACGAAGCGTTTCGCTTCCTCTTTTATACCGCGTACATCGAGGGACTGGAACAATTTGCCAGCGACGGTGTTTCCTTCACATTATAATTTGAGCGTCTTCAAGGCTAGAGTGAATAGGCTCTTAATAAAGTAGCGCGCTTTACCATCAATGATCGCATCACTGCTTACCATCAGGCGGGATTGCGGTCAAGCGCTAGTTTATAACTTAAAAAAAAAAAACATCATGGCTTAGCCTCAAACCTCCCTCGTAGACGGTTCACGGGGCCGTCTTTTTCGACTATCACTGGCGATATCCGCTTTTATTGTAAAATAATATTTTCAAAGAATTTTATTTTTACTTGAAATTGGCACAAAGTCATAACTAGTGCCACACTACAAAAAAAAAATGTATAACGATATCTGCGGTGGGGCCGTTGGCGACTGCGGTTTGCGGTGTGCGGTTGTAACGCGGTAACCCTCATACTAACGGCCAACCAATTAGGGACGTTAATGAGCTAAATCTCATGATTATTTAACAACAGGAAAGTTTTCAGATGTACAGTCCCTGAAGGCAATAAATAACCAAGGTCGTCGGATATAGTTGAAGTAAAGTAAAAAAAAAAAAAACCGTTGAATGTGGTCGAATGAAATTTATTGTGATAAATTAACTTTTGTTTTTCTATTAATAAACCATAATCAGCCTATCATGTTTTCAGTACTGGGAGTGACCTGGACGTGACCACAGACCTCCTCTCGGTTAGAGAGTGTGGGCCGTAATCTACCACTCGGCCCAGTGCGGGTTGGTAGATGTCACATGTCTTCCAAGTTTTTGCCTCTAGGATATGCGGGTTTCCTCAAGATTTTGTCCTTCGCCGTTTTGAGAGCAGTTGTGATGAAATAATTTGCACAAAGTACTTAAAGCGCGTAATAGGGTTCGAACCTATGACCTACAACTTGAAAGTCGTAGCCGATACCACTAGGCCACCTTTACTTGTTTTCTTTTAATATAATTAAATTTTATTCGTAAAAATCCATCGATTTCTCGCAGAACTTAGATGCGGAGGTCCTAGGTTTACTTACATATTCCCTTTGGTATCCGTATTTGCACAATTTACCGGGCATACATCCATACTAATATTATAAATGCGAAAGTAACTCTGTCTGTCGGTCTGTCTGTCTGTCTGTCTGTCTGTTACGCTTTTCCGCTTAAACCTCTCAACCGATTTTGATGAAATTTGGCATAGACAATCTTTAGACCCTGAGAAAGAACATAGGCTACCTTTTATCTCGGAAAAATTTGATATTCCCGAGGGAAATCTAAAAAGCGCCATTTAACTGAACTCCAGGCGGGCGAAGCCGCGGGCGGAAAGATAGTATAACATAAATACAACATTATTTTTTGTTTATGCGAAACCCGAAAGAAGTGTCCGGTATTTTAAGTAATCAAATCTATGTACAAAATTTCAAAAAGATATCATGAAAAACCACAAAGTTATGAGCTTGTTCTCCTACTTGGTTGTCCCAACAAAAATATGGTCCACGCTCCGCTCAGGCGGGCGAGCGGGGCATTGACCTCTGACGTCAGCTGTTACCGCGCTCAGTTACCATATTGCAACAATTTCTTAATGTATTAGGGAAAAAGACATAACATAGTGTAAAAAATATTGCAATCGATTCAGTTGTTTTTTCTGAACAAACTGTATTCAGGTTTGGTATAAAGCAAAAATAACTTTGTATATACCTGTAAGCTGTTGCAAGTGAAAAGGGTATAATAGTCCTATAAAAACAGGTGTTTAAAGAAACTTTCATGGCACTACTCTTCTACAAAATTCATGGTAAGTTCTCGCCATGATTGACTCTAATGGCTTAGCATTACCAGTGGGCTACTAGAGTGTTGGTATAAACTTGCCAAGCCCAAACTTCAAGGTCGAATTCACCTTATCTTTACTTAACGATGTACCTATGTTCTAAGTTTATTTATGTTTCAAACTGACATTATGTCAAGCTAAACAAATTTTAATATCAACTCAATTATTATTTTGATGGTTATGTAGATTTCAGAGTCATCATCATCATCCCAACATTAATCCCAGTCGCATCCGAAGCCTTTTCAGCTTTGGAGTCTGGGGTCTGCTTTACCAGTCCAACTGCTGATATAGCTACGTAGAATATGTAGATTTCAGAGTGACTAACACTAATGAAAAAGTTATGAAAATGTATAAAGTTGTATTGTTAAATAGGACTTAAAGTAATTTTTAAAACATATTATTCATGTTTACATTTTTGGTGAAACAAATTCGCTTGAAGTATACAGCCCATCGATTTTGTAAAAATCTCTCTGACAGACTGACAGCTGAGATTCACAGCTTACTCAAATTGTTCGATCCCATAACATTAGGGGGGCTGACAGCTCTCGCCACGGTCACTTCATCTGTGTTTCCACAGTGAGAAGATTAGAGAATCTCACTAATTGCATAATTAAACATCATTAAAACAAATTATGACACCTCCTCCTTCCTTTTCGGAAACACCAAAATAAAACAATACCAATTAACAGAACGTTTCACCGACTTCAAAATCAAAACAGCTGAGACGTATGTTACGTAGCCTCTCCACATCTTTTGTTCACGACTCTAACACAACAATGGGTAAGCAGACTCTCAAATGGGGTAAAGGATTAGCCGGATTCACAAAGCCATTGTCTTGACACAAAAGGTGTGAGATTTACAGTGACAGTGAAGTTTATGAAGTTGGTCAATGTGTTGTGTCAGTGTAAGACTATTTGTTCTTTTTTTTTTAATAATTATAAACTAGTGCTTGACTGCAATCCCGCCTGATGGTAAGCAGTGATGCAATCGTTGATGGTAAAGCGCACTAGTTTATTAAGCCTATTCACTTAATAAACTAAGGAATAGGAAGGATGACGGCAATTGAGCGAGGTGATGCAATGCTAAACCCAAGACCAACACGATCAAACAATGCTGCGCTAGAGGGAGATTGATCTGGAGACTCCACGACCAAACTCCCGACACAACAACATTTGGCGCATCGTACCCGGCACACATCGCAACACAACTGCTCAGACCCGTCCTCCGTACGGCTTCACCAGACATCATGCCGGAACACAACGAATCGCTTGCCGGTAAGACTTTGCCTGGTGGGTGGTAACTTCTGCCGGCAGCCGAAGTTATGGCCTACCACCGAGAGAATTTTACTATTACAATTGTTTTTGAAGTTTACTCTTACAAGAAAAGTAAAGTTGTGTGTTGTAACTATAAGTTTGCAAGTTCTTTGGTGTTTCCGTCGGACTACAATTTCAGTGTCTTCAAGGCTAGAGTTAATGAGCTCTTAATAAACTAGCGCGCTTTACCATCAACAATTGCATCACTGCGTTACAGCGCTGCGTTACTGCGTACAGTCAAGCGTTAGTTTATAATTTATAAAAAAACAGTTGTAGAGGACTCTGCTCGTTATCACCGGTCCTGGTTTGGTGCTGAAGCTAAGTATCTAGGTTTTATGAAGGTAATCACCCATATGTTGTTCCAGACAATTATTGAGTAGAGCACCGCCGTGTCTTCGTGGCGGCGTGCGTCCGGCACTGGTCCAGGCTATGCCCATGGTCCGGAGCAAGAGTGCATGGCAGGTCGTCACCTCCTTCTGCGAAGCAGTGATGAGCTGAAATTTGATGCAGAGTTAGGGTTTAATGGCCACATAAAGGGAAAACTATAAAACTAGGTTAAACGAAGATCTGAATTAACTGGTGACCCTGGTTAGACAACAGTAGAGCCCAACCAAACTATTAGAGATTGACGTACCACCTTTACAAAAAAGATTCAACTTAGTGGGCCGCTTCATTAGATGTCAAAAATCGAAGGTCCGATCTCGACGATTATTGAGTAAAGCACCGCCGTGTCCTTGTGGCGGCGATCGGCGGCAATCTTTCGCGTCTGGTACTGGTCCAGGCCATGGTCCGGAGCGAGAGTGCATAGCAAGTCGTCACCTCCTTCTGCGAAGCAGTGATGCTGGCAAAGAAGGAGGCGGAGGGCCTAAGGGAGCGCGAATCCCAGCGCCCTCACGCCACTAACCACCGCAAGGGACGCCCTGGTCGGGAGACAATATCGAACTCCCGGCCACCTAGCCTCGTCTTTTATACCGCATATATCGAAGAACTGGAACAATATACCTGTGGTGGTCTTCCCGTCTGATTACAGTTTAGGTGTTTTCAAGGCTATAGTGAACAGGCTCCTAATAAATTAATGCGTTTTATCGTCAACGATTGCATCGTTACTTACAATCAGGCGAGATCTCGATCTCGACCAAACCCTAGATTATAACGTTAAAAAAATTAAATCTATACTAATATACAATATGTAAAGAAAACCCTGTCCGATCCGTTAAGGTATTGTTAGGTATCTATAACTGATTATAATAATGCCTACAAAGCCGGGCTAAACTTAAAAAAAAAAAATCCCCTAAAAAAATAAATATTATTTCGAAAAAGCGAGGTAATTTAATGCATGTGCGGTAGACAACACGTTAGGCATAGATCCGCGGGTGACGGGGGGCAGGGCACGCGGCACGTGGTCGCATCGCTATTCGCTCCGTCACAAATGGTGTTGTCACTTTTCAAAAATGACCAAATTTTGGGGAAGTTGGAATTAATTCGCGACAAAAAAAGATTATTTCAAAATTAATTAGTATTGTTACTATGATGATTATGTAAAATTTAATATTTTATTTGGCCATGTGTTTACCTAATCTTTATTATCCTTACCGGTCGGACAGGGTTTTCTTTACATATTGTATAAAGCTGAATAGTTTGTTTCTTTAAACGCGCTACTCTGGGGAACTACTGGTCCAATTATAAAAACTCTTTTTGCATTGTATAGTCCATTAATCCATGCAGGTTTTATGCTTTATAATATTGCTGTGACTAATAGGAGTATAGCATATAAAAAAAGCGAATGAATTTGCGGGCGGCCGCTAGTAATTTATAACTAACAAAGGGGAGATATAGACGTCGCAGCCAACTGGTCAAATTAGCCGTTTAATGAACTTCCTGGCCTTTAGAAGTAGTGCTCGCTTTGCTCTCTCGACTCCCATGTTGGTAAGCCAGTCGGAGTGCACTGACTTAGTTACTGCGACGAATTTGGTTCGCTTATGATAGGTTAAATTTGCAACCTAAACTATAACTTACTTAATGAATATCATTCGGGCCGGGCAGGTAGTTGTACGCCTGCCGAATAATTAAGAGCTAGGCAGTTTGTCTGATAATGGTATACTGATATATCTTCGATTGTTGAACTGCGTTTCTTAGGCGCGATTTTGGGAAATTATATGTTAGCACTGTCAAAAGAAAAATAGAAAAGGACTTACTGGAATTTCCGGCGCTGCGCTCTCTGGGTTGTGATGGAGGCCTCCACAGGTGTTCACTTGTTCATTTTGTTGTTGGATTCAAGGGGTAATTATTGATTTATAGAATTTTTTAGATTTTTTTTTTATACCACTACGATCCGGACGAAGCGTTTCGCCTCCTCCTTTATACCGCGTACATCGAGGGACTGGAATAATTTGCCAGCGGCGGTGTTTCCGTCGGACTACAATTTGAGTGTCTTCAAGGCTAGAGTGAATAGGTTCTGCGCTTTACCATCAACGATTGCGTCACTGCTTGCCATCACGCAGGATTGCGGTCAAGCGCAAGTTTATAAAATATTAAAAAAAAAAAAAAAAAAATTATGGTTGCCGGCCGGCGCACGATGATGAAGCTTTTTTTTGGTGAAGTGTTGTAGCAGAGAGAAGTTGGTTTTAGTTTTTTGTAAGTTTTTCTGGCATAGTTTTCTAGGCCTTTAAACCAGAAATATATGGAATTAGGAATATATGGAATTAAATGGGAAGGAACCGGAAAATTTAAATGTGCTTGATGTAAGAATGGTTGCATGCTTTAACAGGGTTAATAAATGACTAATTAGAGAAATGGGCTGCGACATATGCGTACTAATTATTCTGGATACCGTTACAAATGATAAAAGCTTCAAGGGGCGTGATCCTGGAGATTACAGGTTCCGAACCCAGTTTAGACTCCAGATCTCACAATGGTTCGAGCATACGGCAAAATTGTATTTACACACTAATGTATCATTGTCCCTTCTTGAGACAAGTAAACCGTATTTATTATTATTATTTATTTACCTTGGACAGTAAGCAAATTGAAGTGACAGTGGACTGGCCATGTTTATCGAAGGACCAATGGCTGATGGAGCAGACGAGTTCTGGAGGACAAGCGCAGTATGGGACGCCCTGCTGCTCTAACCCGGCGGTTATCGGCTGAGTTGAGTTAGACATTGTACCAATCGGTAAAAAGGTAAAATACACATTGTACTCATCGACAATAAGTTAGTATACACATTATAACCTTCGGTAAGAAGATAAAATACACATTGTACCCATCGGTAAGAAAGTAGAATACACATTGTAAGCATCGGCAAGAAGGTACAACACACATTGTGAGTATCGGTAAGAAGTTAGAATACACATTATTCCCGTAGGTAAGAAGAGGAATACACATTGTAGCTAACGGTAAGAAGGAAGAATACACATTGTAAGCGTCGGTAAAATACATATTGTTAGAATACACATTGTTGTCGTTAGGGAATAGCATTTTTTAGCGGCGTTTCGCGAGTCTTTGATCTTTCCGCGAAACATCGTAAAGGTTTAAAATCTCCAATAAAGCAAAACTATTTTATGAAGTTACAAAGTTTAACAGCGTTTAATTCAGGAACATATTATTCCGCAACCCAACAGTGCCGTTGGTTTAATATCTGAACAGAAACTTGTGTCATCAGCGCCTACGTAAATATTAATAGCAATACGCTTTCCCGAGACTTCGTACTTATTAACGCTGACAGGTTAACCGTTTCGCCGTAACTTTGATGTTAGTGGTGAGGCTTTATTTACACAACCTTTGTTCCCAAGGGCGGAGAATTTCATTGTACTTGGTATGTCAATTTTTTTAGGGATCTGTGCACAAGGTATAGGAAAAGAGTTCCATTAAATTTACACTATAAGCGTAGGTAATATTGTTAGTTTAAGCTTGTCTGCTGCTGCGGCTTAGCTGGTTGCCTATAGGAAACATGGCTATGTTTTTAATTATAATAGGTGTATGTTAAATAAGTGGGACGTAGTCCGTGTGGGCCCTACGTGGCTTATTATATTATGACCTCATCCTTTGGTTGGATTTTGGCAGGAAAGTTGAGGTCGCTGCCAATCAAATCATTTGCAGCAGGTTTGCAATCATGCGCAAACGGTGCGCTTCTATTTTAAGCCGCACGTGCGAAAGTCCTAATACTATCCTTCGCGCATTGGTGGACCGATGGGACTCCGATGCTGGCTCGCTGGATAAGACTACACGCAGTCTTATAGAGATTTCCCACCATCATCGGGGACTCCACTCGATCCGCCACTTATTGATAAAAATGTAACTTTGTAATATTTTTTGCATTACTAACACTAGTTTATAAGTTCAAAATTTTACTAACAAATATGGAATAATCCGAAATAAATGAATTATTATTATTACTATAAGCCATCATTTTACATGGAGCAGTTAATCCAGGTTACGAAGGTCGGAGATACGACTTCCTTTTTCATAACTGAATAACAAGGTATTAATTATTTTTATTACCTTTAGAAATTTAAAGACATTAGGAATTACTCCTGTGTCGTAGGTGCGTAAACAAACATTCAAATTCACATAAACAAAGAGCCAGACCCGAAACAACTACCTATAGGCCACATAAGTATTTGTTCCGTGCGGGAATTGAATCCGCGTCACGCAGCGTAGCAGTCAATTGCTTAGCCAATGCGCCAACCGTGACGTCAACTGAACTTTGTTGTGTTTTCAAACATATTCTTCATGTTTACATTTTTACAGAATTGACGGGATACTTCACATCGATTCTGTTAAAATCTTTTTGACAGACTGACAGCTGAGATTGACAGCTGTCAACTCTAACCTCACTTGAGCTTAGAGTGAACTGTTAATTGTTCAATCCCACAACATCGGTCAGCCACTACACCAACCTTGTCGTCATATAACTATAAACAGATAAGAAACAACAGAACATAAAAAAGGTACAGAGGCAATTCAGCATACCAGCGATAGGACGCTTCTTTCTCGCTCTGTGCGCCCACTAAGTGATCTAAGAGTAGACGTTGGCACAATAACTACGTCCTACCATAGATATACATAGCGAGGCTTAGGAGAGGCCCCTTTACAGTCTCCCCAGGGATGTACCTTACAGGCGTTGCACAGGGGGGGTTCCGGAATTGGTCTTTTAAGAGGAATCGGGATCACACCTATGTGCAGTTCATATTGGATTTTATTAATCCAAAAATACAACCTCAATGTCTGAAACTCCGATGTGCTTTGAAGGTTTCATCATCAACCTTTTTATCGTCCCACTCCTGGGCACAGGTCTCCTCTCATACAGAGAAGGATTGAGCGTAATCACCACGCTTGCTCAATGCGGGTTGGCGATTTCAGTCTTCAAGTCCAGGTTTCCTCAAGATGTTATCCTTCACCTTCAGTCATTGGTGTCCAAGATATACTTAGAAAGTACGTATAAGTTTAGAAAAGTTACTTTGGTACTTGCTTGACCTGGAATCGAACCCGCACACTCATACTTGAGAGGCTGGTGTTTTAACCACTAGGCCACCACGACTCTTGAAGGTTTATTACCCCGAAAACCAAAAAAGGTGGAAAAAGACAATAGACAATTAGGTGAAAATAGCGTGTGAAAAAGCAAAGGACACAAAAATCCTTACTAATATTATAAATGGGAAAGTGAATTTGTTTGTTTGTTTGTTTGTTCCGCTTACACACCGTAACTACTGAACCGATCGCTTTGAAATTTTGCAGACGTAAAGTTAGATGTCTGAATTAAATAATAGGGAACTTTTCATCTCCGAAAGAAATGATATTCCCGAGGGGAATCTAAAAAGCGCGATATAACCGAACCCCATGCGGGCGAAGCCGCGGGCGGAAAGCTAGTAATACATAAAATCAAAACCATTCTCAAAAACAACCAAACAAACCAAACTTATGAGATATAGTAACATATTAGTAACATATATACAAAATATGTATGTACATGCTTACTTAAGTATCAGGGGGGGGCTAAGCACAGTTATTTAAGCATCATATTATACAGTAAACAGTAAAAAAATGTATCCTTGTAACCCATTTCTATAATATCCAACATCTCACATAAAAAGATATCTCTGCCTAAATTCGAAAAATCTGCAAAAAACTGTTACTTATAAAGACCCCTGATCCTCGTTAAAAGGCAAAATGACATCGCGAAACAACTTTTTAACACGAAAACCAACCCTTTACGTCAGAAACTTGTCAAACGTCCCATTTTTTGACGAGAAAAAAACCATTAAGGCCGCCCAAGCCGTATCCGCCCAAATAATGTTGGGCGGGTTGTGCATTGTATGTTACAGAGTGACCGGTTTATTATGTCATGCGGGTATATTAGGAAAGTGATGATTATGGAAACTTATCTTAAGTTATTGCATATTTTATGTGCTGTATTGACTGTTTGTGGTTTGTAACGTTAATTTGCAAAAACACGTAATATTAATTTTTCCATGATGATGATGATACCATGGATCGCTAAGAATAGAATAGAACAGTCGGTTCGCATTTGCGTGAAAATTACAGAGTTATTTTCGAAATAATTAGGGTAGAGTCCTTTCAACACCTCTCTCCCAAATTTTTAGTTTTGTACGTATATATTATAAGTATTTATTTTGGTTATAGAATGTATGTGTATACAATATGTAAAGAAAACCCTGTCCGACCCATAAGGATAATAAAGGTTAGGTAAAGACATGACCAAATATAATATAAAATTTTACGTAATCATCATAGTAACAATACTAACGAAGTTTAAAATAATCTTTTTTTCCCGAGAATTAATTCCAACTTTCCCGAAATTTGGTAATGTTTAAAAAAGTGACAACACCATTTTGACGGTACCTACGCTTATGCGATTCGACCACGCGTCGCGTTCCCTACCCCCCGTCGCCCGCGAGAGGGTGTCCTACCGCACATGTATTAAGTTACCTCGTTTTCCAAAATAATGTAATTTTTTTTAGGGGGATTTTTTTTTAAACTTTAGTCCGGCTTTGTCTACATTAGTAGAATCAGTTATCGATTCCTAACAATACCTTCACGGATCGGACAGGGTTTTCTTTATATATTGTATAGCTTATTTAAGTATATACACATACTTCATCATTATAATCATCATTTCAGCCGAAAGACGTCCACTGCTGGACATAGGCCTCCATAAGATTCTCCACGACGACCGGTCCTGCGCCTCCCGCAACCAGCGGTTTCCCGTGACCGTCACTAGGTCGTCAGTCCACCTTATAGGGGTCCTACCCGCGCGTGGTCGCCACTCGAGAACTCGTCGGCACTGCCACTTTAGTGTTGTAATTCTTCGGGCTATGTCGGTTACTCTCGTTCTTCTGCGCATACACATACTTACTAGCTTTAGAATTTCTTCAACTAAAGCACTTGCCATCTAATCTATTCACCACTTATGGTTGACTGGTACAGAATGCCTAAGGCATTAAGTCCGCCTCTGTACAATTCATGTGCGAAAGAATAAATAAATATTAATTACAATACCCTTGTAAAATCTTCATAGAAATGAAATATGAAAGAATGAATAGAAAGGGTGACAAGGACTTGACAAAGGAATAAAAGGGTGACACAACCAAGAGAACGAATAAACCCTTGATCAACTACGTGTAAGAGATTATGAGATAGATGCTACTCGACCTCACTTTGCTACGTTACAATTGTACTTATGAATTTAGCAACATTCGAATTGTAACGTTGCTAAATAGGGATGTATCCAAGGTATGAAACTCAAAAAAATAATTAGTCCGTCTTATAGATAATAAAAAAAATTAGGAACCGTATTTTTATTTTGCCGAAATTACCAAAAACTACTGAGTTACGTCACGCCGTGGTATATTTTGTACCACGGCGTGACGTCATGCGACATTTCAAATCAATATAATTATCTTCATGTATTTGAATGAAAGAAAAAATAAATCTATCTGATGGACATTACATTATTTTTTAGGATACAACCAATTGAAGAGTACAGTTGTGACGTATAATGACAACTGGAGTGACCGGCAGGGTAATTGAGACACATTATCAGTAGCAATGGGTTTCATTTCGACAGTTCAACAGCATTCATTGCGTTATTTACGTTGTTGAGCAGATAAATTATTGGGCATATGGAGCAATGGAATAGCAATAAGCTTTAAAATGATTTCAACTGATAGAAATGGTGTGTTACGCAAGTAGGGTGCAAGATTATGTTTAGACGGTTAACTAAGTCAGTTGGTTTTTTGTTTCATCATCACTGCTGGAAATAGGCCTCCTCCATGGCACGCCAACAAGCTCGATCCTGAGCAGTTCTTAGCCAGCCACTACCAGCCACCTTTTCGTCGCTCCATCTCGCCCAAGGGCGTCATACGCTACGTTTGCCGAGACGCGGTCTCCACTCAAGGACTCGTTTCCCCAACGGTTGTCGGCCCTGCGGCATATGTGACCAGCCCATTGCCACTTCAGCTTGCTAATCTTCTCAACTATGTCGGTGACTTTGGTCCTCTGTCGGATCACCTCATTTCTGATGCGGTCCTCCAGAGAGACGCCCTACATAACCCGCTCCATAGCTCGCTGAGCGGCTTTAAACTTATAGACTAGTCTGACCGTTAGTGTCCACGTCTCGGCTCCGCAAATTATGACGGGTTTTTACATGCTTTTTATTAGCTTCACTTCAGCTTAGCTTGCTTGCTTGTTTGTTTACTGACTTGCTTGTTAGGTTGTCCGTCTCTAACTCTTTGGACTACGAGTGAGCGGCTGATTACTGTAAAATGTCCCACCGTTTTCAATAAGTCCGTTCGTTTTCTTTTTAAAGATTATTGAACTAAAAAGTTGGAAATAATTAATATAGTTTAAAAAACTAAGAAAATGTGCTTTTAAAAATATCAAACTTAAAAGTTAAATATAATTTTAAAAAAAGCGTGAGGCGCTTTGTGCCATAATTTTTGTATATTAAGCGCCTCACACTTTTTTTAAAATTATTTTTAACTTTTTAGTTTGATATTTTTTAAAAGCATGTTTTCTTAGTTTTTTAATCTATATTTTTTTTATTATTTTTAACTTTTTGGTTTGATATTTTTTAAAAGCATGTGTTTTTAGTTTTTTAAACTATATTTATTTTGTTTATATTTAGTTAACAATCAAAACCGATGGAGTATAAACCCTTTTAACGTTGGGTTGCCATGATGAGTGTGAGTACCTACAATTGAGATGAATTTAACTAAATTGGTTTAGCTAATTTGGCTTTAGTTTTTTTTTTTATTGTGTAACAATTTCTGTAGCTATCTTATGGTGAATAATTGTATTTAAATGATTTTTCTGCATTTTGTTGTAGTAGGTAGTTACTTTGCATACATAGTATAGAATGAACATGAAGTCGGGTATTTTTTAACTGAACAGACAGCTGAGCTGCTGAGCATTTCTTACCAGTAAAAATACTAGGAAGTAGCGGGCGTTTTGTGAGACTGTCTTATATGTAATTTTACTCGAATCAATTCTAATTTGTATAAAAGACTTTTTATACAAAAGGCTGCCGGCAGAAGTTACCACCCACCACACAAAGTCTTGCTACCTAGCGATTCGTCGTGTTCTGGCATGATCTTTGGTGAAGCCGTACGGAGGACGGGTCCGAGCAGTTGTGTTGCGATGTGTGCCGGGTACGATGCGCCAAATGTTGTTGTCTCGGGAGTTTGGTCGTGGAGGGTCTCCAGATCAATCTCCTTCTGGTGCAGCATCGTTGGTCGTGTTGTTGGATTTAACATTGCATCACCTCGCTCTATTGCCGATAGACTTCAAATGGCATTCATGGATGAAGGCCTTTCTAAGGCAACCGTGTGCAAAACTTTCTGAGTGCCCCACTTACTACGTGCTAACATACTTGGATAATTAAGTTAGGAAGTAAAGTTTTTAAAGACACTAATAAGTCTTCTTGAAATGTTCTATATTACAAATATAGAAACACTGCAAATAGATGTCTGTGATTACAATGATTACGAATGCCTACATCAAAATGAAAAATACCAGCGTCACCTTAAAACGGGGAACAAATTGGGTGCTCCGTTGGGTTGCCTTTCAATTTTGGTAACCCCAATTTAGCATCACAGCGTTACCGGCATATAGACAACAAAATAATTAAGCTTCTAAATAAATAAATAAAATTTGTAAGTATATGTATTTGATATGCGTATTTTTAAACTTTTTTATAGACAATCTACTAAAATCATCATCATCATCATCTCGGCGTTAATCTCAGTCGCATCCGAAGCTTTTTTTAGCTTTGGAGTCTAGGGTCGGCTTTTACCAGTCTAACTGCAGATTTGCATTTTAAACTTCGATATTTTCCGTGAAGCGACTGCCGTCTGACCTCCACAACCCGAAGGCGAATCATCGCAGTTAGACCAATTGTTAGACTTTTGAGAGCTCCAACAACCCGTAACTAGTACGATTAGATGTTCGTATGGCAACCGGGACCAAGGGCTTAACGTGCTTTCTGAGGCACGACTAGACCAATCCAAATATTCATATCCATGCATAGAAATATTTGCACTATGCTTGGCGTTTGTGGACTATGAGAAGGCCTTCGATTCGATCGAGACTTGGGCGGGCATCGAACTCGCGCCTCATTGCGCGGCCGCCGCGTTTGCTACCGCTACGCTACGGAGGCTGTCAGATATTCAACTAACATACTATAACAAAACTAGAAGTGTGTCACGTTTTCATCTACTAAAACAGTCGTCGTGTCGGGTCAAAAAGTATCCTAAGTGGTATTCTGATGTATAAGCTATGTTATTGAAAAGTTTCAACAAAATTCGTTTGTTATTTTTCTGTGAAAGTAACAAATTATATCCATTCTTCTTCACAAACCTTCACGTTTATAATTAAAAAGTTGGAGTTAATTACAATAATATCAGAAACGCTATGACTACTGACTATTTATCATTATACTCTAAGAGAACAGACTATTTCTTTTGAACAGAACTGTTAATACCTAGCGGGGAAATAAGTGCTACGCGGTTGTAGATACAGTACAAATTGTAATATTAAATTACACAAAAATCCTTTCTTTTCGTAAAAAAAAAAATATTACATTATGTCAACTATGGTAAAGATCGTCACTCACTGGACGCCAGAACAGGATATATGCCGTCGACTAGACTACAGCGAACCAGCAGCCTCTGTGGCGTAGCGTTAGCGGACGCGGCCGCTGCGTAAGGTGGCGCGGGTTCGATCCCCGCACAGTGCAAGTATTTGTATGCATGAATATGAATATTTGCACTGGTCTGGTCGTGCCTCGGAAAGCACGTTAAGCCGTTGGTCCCGGTTGCCATACGAACATCTAGTGGCAGTCGTTACGGGTTGTTGGAGCCCTCAAAAGTCCAACAATTGGTCTAACTGCAATGCTTCGATGTCGCCTTCGGGTTGTGGAGGTCAGACGGCAGTCGCTTCACGGAAAATGTCGAAGTTTAGCCATATCAGCAGTTGGACTGGTAAAGCGGACCCCAGACTCCAAAGCTGAAAAGGCTTCGGATGCGACTGGGATTAACGCTGAGATGATGATGATGACTTTAAAAACTTAGGAATAGGAAGGGTGACGGCAGTTGAGCGAGGTGATGCAATGTTAAACCCAAGACCAAACGATGTTGCGCTAGAGGGAGATTGATCTGGATTGATTTGGGATTGATCGCATAAACAAAAATAATGTTGTATGTATTACAGCTACTATGACCTCACAGTCTACTGTCCCACTGCTTAACAAAATTCTGCCCACATCCTTTCTACTAGACCAGACTACAGCGAAAGTGATGTGAATATGTGGCAAAATTAACAGAGTCAACATAAAGATAGATCGCACAAAACACTAAAAAAAAGCAAGGAAAACCTATATTGTTACATAACTTTTTATTCATTAATTCCACTTATTATTCTATTACAAATTAGTAACAAAAGTCTAGAAGAACGTCTGCCATTCTGATTGATAGATATCCTCTGTCACTATGATTGTGCTTGCCGACAATGAAATATGAGAACAACTGATGACGTAGCGCGTACAAGGGTCTACGAGCTACGAAATCTCGTAGCACTATTAGAGCGCTACTGCATAGAATAAAGAGGGGAAGTAGGTTATCTGCGACCCAATCCGCGATTTAATTGCCTACTGTCTTAGGGTTGACGACTGTCCGCGCTTCGTCGGTTACGGTTGTCGCCCAAACCGCTAACAAATATTTATAGACTTAGCTTATGTTTAAATTATTTGCTTAGTATTTAGTTTACATATACTAGTCAGTTTTTTTTTTTTGTAATTTTTATTTTTAGTTTTGTACACATAAAGAACCATATTTATTTTTATTTTTAATTAATACAAATATAAATAATACAAACATAACATCTATTGAATCACACATTTAATACTAAATTACAAATTAGCTACAGAAAAATACCTACTTTCTTCGGTTTCGACTATTACGAAACGCGTTGTTATTAAACTTTAATGTGTAATATATCCGTATCCTTGTAAATAACTTTTAGAAATATAATTTGAAAAATATAAGTCTTTTATTTGTTCATAAATAGACATACCAACTTTGCAGTTTATGTGATCATTTTTTTAAAGCTAATGTGCCGAAAAGCCGTGACGCGCGAACCTCGTTCCGTGCTAGCCGCGACTAGCGCAGTCATAGGCACTCTAATATTGTGTTTAGGTGTGCGTGCGGCGACGCATAGATACTATGGCGCACACATGCAAGCCGCGCGCGGTCCGTTTGTATGAAGATAACGTACTTCCCTCTCTTTATTCTATGGCTACTGCTTGTTTGGCAATTGGCGGAGATTGGAAATATTTGGTTTGATCTGGATTATATTAGTGGCATATAACCTAATGTCTACAATATCAAAATGCGAATGTTTGAGATGTCTATATTTTAGCTTTTTAAACTAAAATCACTCCTGTTGCTAACAGATATTAATATTAAAATATAATTAAATACAAATACATAATTTGTATTTAATTATAAAAACACACAGATAAATTTGCTACTATATAGTACATTAGCCGCCGCCAGCGACTTCGTTTGCGTGGAGTTAGTTATACTCCGCTCCAATTAGTCGGAGCGTGATGTTATATAACCTAAAGATTTCCTGGATTAATGGGCTATCAAACGCAAAAAGAATTTTTCTAATCAGACCAGTAGTTAATGAGATTAGCACGTTCAAACAAACAAACAAAGAAACTCTTCAGCTTCATAAATATTAGTATAGATACCTACTAACATTATAAATTTGATATCAAAGCCCTTTTTATAGCTAATAATCCCAATTTAATCAGTCAGAAATTTTCGATGATTCCCTTGTTCACAAATTAAACTAAATTTAAATTCAGTGTATCTTATTCTTTTTTTTTTTTCATCAAGAAAAGGTCAGAACATAAATATTAGTTTCATCATCATCAACCTTTTTATCGTCCCACTGCTGGGCACAGGTCTCCTCTCATGAGGAGAAGGAATGAGCTTAATCACTACGCTGGCTCAAAGAAGAAAAGTCGTGCTGGCCTAGTGGTTAAAACACCAGCCTCTGAAGTATAAGTATTCGGGTTCGATTCCAAGTCATACAAGTATCAATGTAACTTTTCTAAGTTATATGTATTTTCTAAGTATATCTTGGACACCAATGACTGATTACAAGGTGACGGAACACATCTTAGGAAACCTGGACTTTAAGTCTAAATCGCCAACCCACAATATGAGTTTAGTCGCGCCATTAAGCCACCATGACACTTTACAATGGATGTTTAAGAAGACGTAACTATGACAAGATTACAAAATAAAGATGCCATATCTCTAAATAACTGTTAGATTAACACTTCCAACTCAATGCTGAAATGATTAATTAATGCGAAATATTAATGTTGCATTAAGGTTGTTGATCTATTGCTAATCTGTGTCTCCACTTATCTCAGCAGTTGTTCATTATGTAACTGACAGTGGTTCAGGGCTAAAATGTAAGTATCTATCATTAATTTGACGTCCTCTATGGTGCAGCGGTCAACATCAGGTCAGCGGCCTGCGACGTGGAGGCCCCGGGTTCGATCCCCAGGTCAAGCCAGGTCATGAGGGAAAATGATCTTATTTATATATATATAATATATATATATATATTTTATTTAAATTTAAAACTAGCGCTTGACCGCAGTCCCGCCTGATGGTAAGCGGTGACGCAATCGTTGATGGTAAAGCGCACTAGTTTATTAAGAGCCGTTTCACTCTAGCCTTGAAGACACTCAAATTGTAGTCCGACGGAAACACCGCCGCGGGCAAAATGTTCCAGTCCCTGATTGGCCTGTGCCTTGGATGTTTATCTATATATGTATCTATACACGCTGTAATTTTAATGGTTGTTTTCCCGCGGCAGAACGATTTGCTTTAAGGAGTACTTTCGATGAATAGAGTAAAAGACAAAAATAAAAATGTTTGTGTTATAAAATAATAATAAAAAAAAATCATCAACTCGAAAAAGTGAGAAAAGTTAGTTACGCTAGATACAACTTGTAGGTACTACCCGTACTACTCGGAATGTACATGAAACGGCCTCAAAGGAAAGGAATGCATTTAATGTTCAAACCATAATAAGCTCCCGCGCTTAGTTATACGGCATAAAACAGCTTGTAGGCAACAATTCAAAAATTCACTGTCATGCCGACAAAAGAAAAAAAATGTTCAAACAAAAAAAATCTGTCATGTGCGTTAATACGGTATAAAATAGCTTAAATGTACAAATACAAAAAACTACCGCTCCAACTAGCATTCAAAAAAACTAGCGTTCAAAGACGATGCCGCTTTAAATGTTCAAAGTAAAATAAGCTCTCGACTGTGGTAATACGACATAAAGTAGTCTGCGCGCAAAAATTACAAACAATTATCTTAGATAATAATTTTATTTTCGTGTTCAGTAAATTGCTGTTAAAAAGTATTTATGATGGTCCTAAGCCCTTAAAAGTATGAATGGATAATAGTAGAAGCACGCGGGTCCATGGCCCCACGCCATTCAGCTGTAGATATCAAGAGGTTACTACTAGTTCGTGCTCACTTTCGAGTTTTTTTTATCACTCTGTTAAATGTGCCATTTCATGTTTCTAAGGTTTTATTTATTGATGAAACGATTGTATTACTAAGACAAAACCGTTTCGCTGCGGGAAAACAACCATTAAAATTCCACGCTGTATAGTATCGTTGAGTTAGTATCCCATAACACAAGTCTCCAACTTACTTTGGGGCTAGCTCAATATGTGTGATTTGTCCACATAAAAAAAAATATTAATATACCAAAACTTTGATCTTCGGGTTTTTGATGTTGAAGGACTGAGGACTGACCGACTTGAGGCTTTTGCTGAAGCCCTTTTGGCATTATAATCTAAGTTTTCTTTTTTACAGTATAAAGGTGTATTCATAAAAAGCAAAAGATACTTATTCAAATTAAGCTGGAAAGCAATACTTTTCGCCAAGTAAAAATCACAAAAGACAATCCCCATAACGCCTGTTCTTCGCCATTTCTTAGAGCTTTCGCTGGACAGAAAAAATGGCGGAACAAACTCGCCAGCAGCACAGTATTTTGCTGTTGCATATTACAACTAGGTAATCCGTGCAAAGTATTCGCACACTCTCACGCTCGATGTTCATGATAAAGGATCGATAGGTCACGGCCGTGATTTGAAAAGTGCTTGAATTTCAATCGGCAATGATTGAAACAACAATGAAATATGAGTAGGTAATTTTATATATTTTTCCGGTGTAGCGGTTCAGAAAAGATTTAAAATGATGCCTCTTTTATGTATATTGATAAAGTATGACGGAAATCATGACGTACCGACAACAAAACCCTTGGAAATCCATCCCTATAAAGTGCGTATGTTTGTATGTCTGTATGTATGTATGTGCCCGAAGTTGCTCAAAACCCTCACCACTATAGATAATCATATAGATCTGGATGCGCTGAGTTAAAAAAAAACACAAAAAAAAAAAACAAAACAAAGAATTTTGTTTTTGTCTCGGTCCTAATATACAGTATGTTAAATAACAGAGGGCGTTCCCTTAAACTCGTTAATATATATCATTAATAGATTAAAATAAAAATATCAGCATAGAAAAATAAGCATAAAAAATCCGAATTAAAAAAAAATTCTAATTGGAAATAAATTTGAAACCTCCTGTTTTAAATCAAAATAGTAGTCGTCATGTATAAATAAATTGCGACATTGCGTCTTTCATGTTCGCGTGTACAGTGTGTTTCTTTTACATGTCAATTTAAAATTTTTATTGAATATTTTCATATTGGAAAAAAATTTAAAACATTTTGTTTTCGAATGGAAATATTTTTTTTAGCATGTATGTATGCTATACTATTTCGGGTTAACGGGAACGCCCTCTGTTAGTTAACATACTGTATATGATACTTAAATTTTTGTTTATTTTTATTTGCAATAAAATATGGTATTAAAATGGTTCTGTCAGTTGTCAACAATTAATGTTTATCCATTAAATGTTGACAACTGACAGAACCATTTTTGTATTTGTTCACTTAGTTTAAAATTGTGGTAAGAAGAAAAATGCAAACCATTGAATTGAAATGAATAGGAATGTTTTGGCTAAATTAAACAGGGAAAAGGATTCTCAAGGAGACTCAAGAGACTAATCATCACCATCAACTGACCATCGAACTACTGCAAATAAAAATAAACAAAAATTTCAGTATCATATACAATATGTTAAATAACAGAGGGCGTTCCCTTAAACTCGTTAATATATATCATTAATAGATTAAAATAAAAATATCAGCATAGGAAAATAAGCATAAAAAAATCCGAATAAAAAGAATTCTAATTGGAAATAAATTTGAAACCTCCTGTTTTAAATCAAAATAGTAGTCGTCATGTATAAATAAATTGCGACGTTGCCGTCTTTCATGTTCGCGTGTACAGTGTGTTTCTTTTACATGTCAATTTAAAATTTTTATTGAATATTTTCTTATTGGAAAAATTTTAAAAACATTTTGTTTTCGAATGGAAATATTTTTTTAGCATGTATGTATGCTATACTATTTCGGGTTAACGGGAACGCCCTCTGTTAGTTAACATACTGTATATTACTAGCTTTCCGCCCGCTAGCTTTCCGGAGTTCGGTTATGTCGCGCTTTTTAGATTTCCCTCGGAAACATCAATTTTTTCCGGGATAAAAGGTAGCCTATGTTCTTTCTGAGAGATTGTCTGTGCCAAATTTCATCAAAATCGGTCGAGAGGTTTAAGCGGGAAAGCGTAACAGACAGACAGACAGAGTTACTTTCGCATTTATAATATTAGTATGGATTTCCAAGGGTTTTAGAAGCTATCTTTATCTGTTAAAAATAGACGTCTGGCAGTATGATTTTTTGTATGGAATATCTGCCAAAAATTCGAAATTATCTTATGAATAGAGAAAAGAGCACTTATTCAGCCTACAGAGGTCCACTGGTGGACAAAGGCCTCCCTCAAGGCTTTCCACGATAACCGGTCTTGCGCTGCCCGCATCCATTGGCTTCCCGCTACCTTCACCAGGTCATCGCCCCACCTTGTTGGGGACCTCCATAAGATGCGTCTTCTGGTACGTGGCCACCAATCCAGAACCTTACTGCTCTGTAGGCCATCAGTTCTACGAGCAATGTACCCCGCCCACTGCCACTTAATTATAGCGACTTGAAGCGCTAATTAAATTAAGAAAAAAAAAACTTTTAATTACAAATATTCATAAATATCAACCAATTTTTGTATTTATGATGACTCAACTCCATGACGAACCTTTTGATGAAAACACATTTTAGAATTTTAAGTAGATCCAAGAGCAAAAACACCACTAGAAACGCTCCTGACACTACCAAACCCAAAACAAGCACTCAAAAAATCTACTTAGTTACAACCTTTGAGCTCTAGCTGGACTTAAAATTCCTAAAACGAGCCAGTTTTCTTTGTCTTCCGCCGACAACCACTCCAAGGTTCTAATGAACAAACTTCAGCTATAAACTACTAGAACTAAAACATCCCGACTTGGCATATTAATTAAAATGTCGTTGCTCTTAATATTCTTGTAAAATGCTGGTCATTTCACTTCACATCTTAGAAATTTCGGAGCTTTCATAGTCCCGGATTTTGCGCTAGGGTTAATCTCAGCTTTTCCGAGATAGAACTTTGTAAGTAGTTCATATTAAAGTTTTACATCTTAATTTTTAAATGGAACAGCGAATTATATCATTCTTTAAACTTCCATACATAAACAGCCTCATATGTTCCCACTGTTGGGATACAAACTTGAGAGAGAGTAGGCTGTATTTTACCACAAAAGCCTAGTGCAGGATAGACGTCAGGATGCCTTCGAATAGGAAAGTAAAAATAAAAGATTTGTATAAGTTTATATTATGGTCCATAATTAGTCTTAGCCCTCTTATATTTTAACTTTCATGGTATTCCACCACTCCAATAGGATGCAGTACGCATTGCATATGCGCATTGCATATGCGCATTGCATATGATGAGGTCCACGAAGACGGATAGATTTTAGTGAGTAAAAGTCTGATACACCCTTCCGCTCCGCCCAGAGTATGAGCAATCGTTTGATGATTTTCCATCCGTAAAATTACTAAAAGGCTTCCTATGCACTCTCACTTCGTTCTCTGGACTAGACTCTAGATCGCAGCCCTAAAGAAGAAAGACGGATAGATAATATTCAGTAAAAGTCTGACACACCCTTCCGCTCCACCCAGAGCGGAATTCATTTGATGATTTCCCATCCAGTACAAAAAAAGGAGTCTCAAAGAGCCGCTATAATTCAAGCCTGTGACCAGTTCTGGGTTCCGCAATCAGACTTTCCATGTCGCCATGAAATCCCGCCGGAGATCAGTTCTTTGTACAGCCATTTCTCACGGCATCAGAGTTATGCCCCGCTGTTTTGTCTCCTTTCGATACTCCCACATGTGGGCGCGGGTTTTGACCTCCATATTCCATGACGGTAATCCGGTAAGAAGGCTCGCTACACGGCCCTCTGGGACGCAAACAGGCGTCGGGTTGGTCGCCGCCTCAAGGATCGCGGCCACACCGGTGCTTTGGGGTCCCACCTCCATCTCTGGGACCCAAGTCAACCCCACCTGCCAGACGGTGCACCTGCTGACTCACGAACGGGGCTCTGACGCCGGCTTTCCCTTCGGGGTTGAGTGGTCAGACGGCAGTCGCACCCGTAATTAGCCAAACAAGCCAATCAATCATGGAGAGGAAAATAAGAAATGCACATGTCACAGCTAGGGCGCCGCCGCAAAACGGCGCGCAGGAGCCTCGCCCGACTCCTGTGACCTGTGGGCTAGGGCTACCGTGTCAGAGGCGGACACGGCTGAAGAAGCGAGCCCAATCCATGAAAATCCGTTTCGCGTCGTGGAACGTTGGCACGCTAACTGGACGCGCGAGAGAGCTGGCCGAAACTCTCCACAGGCGGAGGGTGGCCGTGGCGTTCCTGCAGGAGACTCGGTGGAAAGGCAGCAGATCCCGGCTTATTGGGAATGGCTACAAGCTGATCTACACGGGTGCACCTAGTGGGAGAAATGGAGTCGCCGTGGTGTTGTCTGACGAGCTCCAGGATGACGTCTTGGAGGTGAATCGCATCAGCGATCGGCTAATGTCAGTGCGGGTGCTTGTCAATGGGGTTATAACCCACTTGATAAGTGCCTACGCTCCACAGGCCGGGTGCGGTGAAGCCGAAAGGACGCTGTTCTGGACCCAGCTCGAAGGATTGCTTTGCGGGATTCCGTTATCCCAGGGAATCGTTCTGGGTGGTGATTTGAACGGTCATGTGGGTGAGAGGTGTGGCGAGTTTGAGCGTGTTCACGGTGGCTTTGGGTACGGAAGCCGCAACGCGGAAGGAGACAGCATTCTCCGAATGTGTGCGGCTGCGGACCTTGCAATCGTGAACACCTACTTCAAAAAGAAGCCGGAGCACCTTGTCACCTACCGGAGCGGGCGAAGCGCTACCCAGATCGATTTTCTACTAACTAGGAGGCACCACATCGGCAAAGTAGCCAACTGCAAAGTCATACCCGGTGAGAGTCTCACTGCACAACACCGTCTCCTTGTCATGGACCTCTGCGTAAAGGCCCAACGTAGACGTGTAGAGGACTGTCGGCGCCAGATCCGGTGGTGGCTGCTTGATGAAAACAGGTCCCAGGATTTTGCGTCGGTTATTGGCGACAAGTGCGTCGGTACCGACGGAGAACCTGTGCAAGACCACTGGGACAGGATCCAGGCAGCTATTACGGGGGCGGCGCGGGTGGTACTCGGCGTCTCTAAGGGCGGCCGCAAACGTGACAAGGAAACCTGGTGGTGGGACGACACAGTCCAGAGGGAGACTAAGGTGAAGAAAGCCCTCTTCAAAACGTGGCAAGCGACCGGATCTCCTGAAGATCGCGACGCATACAAGGTTGCCAAACGTGCCACCAAAAGAGCTGTAGCCAGAGCCAGACGAGACCACTTGCAACCTCTCTACGAGAAGTTGGAATCGTCTGAGGGGCAAAAGCTCATTTACAAGTTGGCACGTTCCAGGGTCAAAGCGGCACAGGATATATCCAAGTGCCGTTGTGTAAAAGACCCAAATGGCAACCTGCTATGCGAGGACCTCGCGGTGAAGGAGAGATGGCGCTCGTACTTTCACGAGCTGCTGAACAAGCAGCATCAAAAGGTGCAAACACCGGAACTCCCTCCGAACCTTGGAATAGTGCCTCTGATAACGCCTGAGGAAGTCCAAACGGCTCTTCGTCGTATGGGGAATCGGAAAGCTGTCGGAGCTGACGGAGTCCCCATTGAGGCCTGGAAGGCGATGGGTCCTCGCGGTGTGGGCATGCTAACTAACTTTTTCAATCGCGTGCTCCTGACCGGCAAAATCCCGAGCCAATGGAGGCTGAGTATAATTACTCCAGTCTTTAAAGGCAAGGGCTCGGTTCAGGAGTGTGGCAACTATCGCGGTATCAAGGTCATGTCCCACACCATGAAAATCTTTGAGAGGATCGTAGACTCCCGAATCCGGCAGGAGTGTGCTGTCTCGGAGTGTCAATATGGGTTTCGGCCAGGGTACGGAACCATGGACCCTATCTTCGCACTAAGGATCGCCATGGAGAGATACAGATCGAAGATCACGCCTCTGCATATGCTCTTTCTAGATATGCAGAAGGCCTTCGACTGTGTCCCTCGAGGGGTGATCTGGTGGGCACTGAGGTCCAAAGGGGTACCTGAAGCCTATGTCGACATAATTCGAGACATGTACCTCAATTCCGATTACGTTGTCAGGACCGCTGTTGGCGACACTAAACCCTTCCCCATCACCGTCGGAGTCCACCAGGGATCCGTCCTTAGTCCGTTTCTGTTCAGCGTGATATTAGACGTTTTGTCGGCCAGTATCAAGGACTCACATGAGCAGCCTCCCTGGCTACTCATGTATGCTGACGATATCGCGCTGGCGGACGCGGACAGGGAACGGTTGGTGCGGCGTGTGAATGCGTGGAAGGACTCGCTTGAGAACGGAGGTCTGAAACTCAACGTGTCGAAGACCGTATACTTGGCCAGCAACACGACAGACCCCATGTCTGTGCGCATAGGCGGAGACATGGTCGAGCGCACGGACCAGTTTAAATACTTGGGGTCTGTGCTTCACGCGTCCGGCGACATTGATTGCGACGTCAAGGCACGTATTTCCGCAGCTTGGGCGAAATGGCGTGAGGTGACAGGTGTCATTTGTGACCCCAAAATGCCGGTTAAGCTTAAGGGGCAGGTCTATAAAACCATCATTAGACCTGTTCTCCTGTATGGCAGTGAGGCGTGGCCTGTGCTTGAGCGACACAAGCAGGAGCTGCGTGTCACGGAGATGAATATGCTGCGGTGGATGTGTGGAGTTACGCGGAAAGACCGCATCAGGAACTCCCGCATCCGGGGCAGCCTTCGTGTCCGTGACATTGCAGACAAACTGCAGGAGGGTCGCCTACGCTGGTACGGCCACGTCTTACGCAAACCGGCATGTTACGTGGGTAACAAATGTCTTGCCATGGCGCCTCCGCCGGGCCGGAACAAGCGGGGTAGACCAAAGAAGTGCTGGCTTGACGTTGTAAGAGATGACATGCGTGCCAACAAGCTCTTACCACAGGACGCTAAAGATCGTGCGAAATGGAGGAGAATGTGCAGGAAAGCGGACCCCGGGCTCCAACGCGAAAGCCGCGGATGCAACCGGGATAAACGCTGAGATGATGATGATGATTTCCCATCCAGTACAAAAAAAGGAGTCTCAAAGAGCCGCTATAATTCAAGCCTGTGACCAGTTCTGGGTTCCGCAATCAGACTTTCCATGTCGCCATGAAATCCCGCCGGAGATCAGTTCTTTGTACAGCCATTTCTCACGGCATCAGAGTTATGCCCCGCTGTTTTGTCTCCTTTCGATACTCCCACATGTGGGCGCGGGTTTTGACCTCCATATTCCATGACGGTAATCCGGTAAGAAGGCTCGCTACACGGCCCTCTGGGACGCAAACAGGCGTCGGGTTGGTCGCCGCCTCAAGGATCGCGGCCACACCGGTACCCAGTAAAGGGCCACGGACTGTACAACCCCCGCGTAAAGCCTTCAGTGGAAGACTGGCCCTTCTATAGTCCAGATTTGAGTCCGATTACAAGATATGACAACCCTTAGAGGAAAAGGCCTGCTCAAAGCATCATCCTTAATTGGACTCACTCAAGGCAACCTTGGTTAAGGACGACATTGACATTGACTTCGTTCGTGCTGCGATAGACGACTAATCGCGCAGATTGAAGGCCTGAATTCAAAACCACGGAGATACCTAATTTTGAATAAATTTTATCACCATAAACATCTATGTTTAGTGTTCATTTTGGTATTTAAAGGTTTACATAATGAATAAACTTGTCTCAATTATTTCATATTAAGCGTGTGACAGAATTTATTACCTGACTAGGTACACATATTTGTTTCGTGCGGGAACTTAACCCGCGACACGTAGCCCAGCAGTCGATCGGTCAACAACTGCGTCAACCACGTCGTCCTTTACCTGGAAAATAAAAATAACTACTAATCATCATCATCATCAACCTATATCAGTCCACTGCTGCACATAGGCCTCTCCAATTTCACGTCATTCAACTCGATTTTTGGCAACTCTCATCCAGTTACTACCAGCCATCATGCGAAGATCAACGCCACCTAGCCAGAGGACGTCCCACCTTAACGATTCGCGATCTCCACTCAAGAACACGCCCGACCGCGCCGGCCACTTCAGTTTGCTTATTCTGCAAGTTATGTCAACAACTTTGGCAAAATAACGACTATTTATTTATATTAAAAGGCAAGCCAGAGTAATCAATCAATTGCCCCCCAAAATTGAAAAGAAAATTGCCCATTCTGGAGTGATTTTAATGCCTTTTTTGCCGACAATATATTACACGAAAGGTTTCGTATTAAATACACCTGTTTCCGGTCCCTGTTATAGAGGAATATTTTGAGGGGCGTATTTTAAAAGCTGGCATAAATTAGGGTCGGCTTATAGTTATGGGAAAAACGTGACGATACACCGGCGGGGATGACGTCACATGGGGTTAATGAACTTGACATAACGTACTGTCAGCAGCTAACGAAGAAGGCTTGACAATTTTCGGTTAGACGTCATTTGTAAATGGATTTTAGTTGATTCAACGCACAGAATATCTTAATAGTGAATTTTCCTTAAAAATAAATGTTCTATCTTTATTGTGTCTCAAATTATTTTCGATTGTGTAAAATGATAAAAAGTATTCTAAATTTAAAAATAAGTGTTGTAAGTGCCTAAATGGTCTGCATTTATATGACATCACCAAGCAAATATCTGGAAATTATAAGAGACTGACCTCTGATCTATCAGATAGAAAACCCCAATCTCGCACAGTTTTTTTTTTTTTTTATTTGATTTACGTGTAAAAATAATGTATCATATAGGTACTTGTCAACGGTGACGTACCACATCGAGAGGAAACCGGTAGAGAACCAAAAATTGGGCAGACAGATATATACCAACCCACACTGGGCTCACGTGTGGATCATCGTCTACTTCCTCTCACTGGGAGGCGACCTGAGTCCCAAGTTTAGAAACATTATAGGCTGAGTGTAATCCAGTCCTACTTATATCATAAACGTGAACGTTTGTATAGATAGTTCATAACCAGAAATAACATAGGATACTTTTTTCTATATTCCTATGGGATATTCCTATATTTCTAGTGGGAGTGTATTCTTTGGCAGAATGAACGCAATATTATATTGGATAGTGTACAGGTTACATCCGGAGTTGTTTATTATACGGACCTTGTAGAAACTAGAACTAATTTCCGTGCGTTCAGGCGCTTTTGCCATACATATTATTGGAATCAATTGTAACAGCACATACCTACTTAGGACCCATTAACTTAATCAAATTTTATTCCGTGGTGCTTGGCAATCTAGGCTTCTCCCGGTTGCAATAATGTCCCTTTGTGCCGATTGGCCTAGTTCTGTTCTGTCTCCTGCTTATTATGGAGGGAAGTGGAAAAAATATATTTTTTCTTACTCCTCCGCTATTCTTTTCTGATTAATTTCGTTGCGGGACCCAAGACAGTTGAATCGTTTCTCCGGGACTCGTCGAGCTTCATTGCTCGGCGTTTTTCTGGCGGTCTCCACTGTTGATTCTGGCTTTCAGGAGTTGCAGTGGGTTGAGAACAGTGTGCCGGGTTTTGTCCCAAAAAAAAAATATTCCTATGGGATCGAAGCTTACGTGATTGAAACTACCAGGAACACAGCCAGTTACATATAAATCCAGCAAGGTAATTGCGTAACACACTATCAGGGGCATTATTCTGCTCATCATCATCATCTCAGCGTTAACCCAGTCGCATCCGAAGCTTCTTCAGCTTTAGAGTCTGGGGTCCGCTTTCCCAGTCAAGCCGCTGATTTTGGCTAAACTTCGATATTTTCCGTTAAACTACTGCCGTCTGACCTCCACAACCCGTAGGCGATATCGAAGCATTGCAGTTAGACCATTTGTTGGATTTTTGAGGGCTCCAACATCCTGTAACGACTGCCATTAGATGTTCGTATGCCAACCGGGACCAACGGCTTAACGTGCTTTCGGAGGCACGACCAGACCAGTGCAAATATTCATTTTCATGCGTACAAATATTTGCACTGCGCGGGGATTGAAACCGGGCCCCCTTACGCAGCGGCCACGTCCGCTGTCGTTACTCTATGGAGGCTGTCGACGGCCCTAGTTTGCGATTTTTACAAATTTGTCATTCCAACACGATTTCATTTGATTGTAATCGTGCTAACTAAAAGTTCGTAATCTGCTAAATTCATAATGATCGATCAATTATTGGTCAGCAGCCTCGTAATAGAATGATGATAGAATGACATTGCACTATTGCCATTTATGCATTAGCAGACACATTTTTAGATCGAAAAAAGCAATAGATTAGCAATATGCTTTAAAATGATTCCAATTGATAGAAATAGTATGTTACGCAATTAGGGTGATAATTACTTTCCATTTCGATTCGATTTAATAATTCATGTTGGTTAAATAAATTAATGATTTTGATATGAAAAACAAGACACAAAACAGAACAGAGAAAAAACAAAACAGAGGAAAAAACAAGAATCCATATTGAGATTTGAATTGCGTTACCGAAATATTAAAGGTACAAATACAAAAAAAAATCCATAACCAAAAACACCCGCCTTACTTATAAGAAATAAACAAAATAACCGTCAGATTTTTACAGCAATTCTTTCACCGCAATGACAAGAAAATATCCTACCTCATTTAACAAACTACATTCACATTGCAACTCAGACAATGTCCACGTCTCAACCGCTGCGTTTTGCAAACTATTCACAATTCACAACACTCTATAAATCGGCCTCAACATAGACTCGTGTTGTTCTGCTGTCACTACACCGTCTGGTGCATCAATGGCGTACAGGGCTGCTTTGTGTGCTCATTTCGAGTCCCTGTGGGTTCTGGCACACCGCACTTTTCAACGCCATACTGTATAGTGCAAGGTCTAAGCTGGAAGCGTTTGTTTGATTTTAAAAACGCTAAGTTTTATTTTAAATCGTGTAGACATAAATTATCTTTAACAGTCGTTTGTATATTCAATCCTTACATTCATCATCATCATCATCATTTCAGCCGAAAGACGCCCACTACTGGACATAGGCCTCCTCCAAGGATCTCCACGACGACCGGTCCTGCGCCTGCCGCATCCAGCGGTTTCCCGCGACCTTCACCAGGTCGTCTGTCAACCTTGTCGGGGGCCTAATCATACTGCGTCTTCCGGTGCGTGGTCGCCACTCGAGAACCCGTCGGCCCCGTCGGGCATCGGTCCTATGGGCAATGTGCCCGGCCCACTGCCACTTAGGTGTTGCAATTCTTCGGGCTATGTCGGATACTCTTACTCTTCTGCGGATCTCCTCATTTCATCCTTACATTAGATTTGACAAAATAAACACATATAGTAATCTATTTAGTAGACTACCTGGGAATAGTAGACTACCTGGGAATAGTAGTCTACCGAGAACAAGAAGTCTGTCTGGGAAATTTCTCATGAAAATATTGATATATTTGCTTGAAGAAATTAAACAATATTTGTTACCACTGTTTTTCACAAAAACATCTATCATTATAATATTACCCTTACTTAATGTAATGGTGAAATTCTCAAAATTAAGCTGGGGTTATCCAGAGAGGTTACGTTACCTTATTTTATTTAATCATTTATGTACACACATATGTAAACAAACAAGAAACAATGAACAGAAAAATGGTTTAGATTGGTTTAGGTTTTTATTTATTATTTCATATAAAAATTCTTAAATACAGAGATGTAGACAACGTGTGAAAAAATAAAAGACAATAAAGATATTACAAAAACAAAACGACTTACTTACAAAACGGTGTTTCTGTTTGAAACGGTTCGTAGTCTGATTACCTGACCAAAATCCCAGAGAAGCGCTGGATGCAGGCCGCAACCGGTCTTTTTGGAAATCCTTGGGGGGAGGCCTATGCCCAGCAATGGACTTCCTATGGCTGACATGATGATGGTGATGATTGAAACTGTATGGCTTGAGAGATGTTTATGTGTAAGTTACTTAAAAAATCGCTCCCAGCTCGTGGCTTGTCCCATAAAAGTAAGGTGCATAACGTGCGCGCATTATCCTGGTACACGGCATGGCAACACCAGCACTGAGTGCTTATAGTCACGACCTGCACACTGCACCCCCATGCCCTCTGTGCCTCGTGCTGATCAAAATACTAAGCTGAACATTACTCCCAGCGATTTTAGTAGCCAAAGTCAAGTATATTGAAAAACGTAGTAGAGTTTACCAAATGGTATAAGAGATAAAACTATAAAATGAAATATTAAGTAAGAGTTCAATTAGTTAATATTAGAGCGTACGGTTAGCTCAATGGCGAAGCCATTGACTGCTGCTCTGCGTGTCGCGGGTTCGTTTCCCGCACGGAACAAATATTTGTATGATCTACAAGTAGTTGTTCCGGGTCTAGCTGTTTGTATATGTCAGTTTATATGTTTGTAAACGCATCCACGATACAGGAGAAATTCCTAGTGCAGAGCAACGTTTTTAAAAAAAAGAAGAAAGAAGAGAGTGCAATTACAGAATTCATTTTTGCGACCTCATATACTAGGAATTGTTCTTAATTTACACTTGTAGAATATGGAACTTAGAGTTTCGGATTTTAAAAAATACCTTGTATAAAAAATAATCGAGGATTTCATGACAGTACTTACTGTACTTGCTGGATATTAAATAACAGCAATAGGCTGACGACAATATAGCATCTAATTTTTGAATATGTATATATATATATATATACAATATGTAAAGAAAACCCTGTCCGATCGATAAGGATAATAAAGGTTAGGTAAACACTTGACCAAATATGATATAAAATTTTACATAATCATCATAGTAACAATACTAATGAATTTTGAAATAATCCTTTTTTCCCGGGAATTAATTCCAATTTCCCCGAAATTTGGTAATTTTTTAAAAAGTGACAACACCGGTATTATTATAAGCGAATAGCGACCACGTCACAGGTGCCGCGTGCCCTGCCCCCCGCCGCCCGCGGAAGGGGTTGCTTCACGCACATGTATTAAGTTACCTCGTTTTGCGAAATAGTATTTACGATACCTAACAATACCTTCACGGATCGGACAGCGTTTTCTTTACATATTGTATATTAATTATTAACTAGTGCTTGACCGCAATCCCGCCTATGGTAAGCAATGATGCAATCGGTGATGGCAAAGCGCGCTAGTTTATTAAGCCTATTCACTTTAAAAACTTAGTGAATAGGAAGGAAGACGGCAGTTGAGCGAGGTGATGCAATGTTAAGTCCCCGCCTCCTATTCGATGGACCCCGCGGCGGAGGCGCGCGCGAGTGTCAGCGCGCGCCTCTGAGGCGATGCACGGGGTAGCTTAACACCCCACTACCCCGTGCCGGAGGCGAGGCCCGGACAGACCAGGCCAGCACGAGAGTGTGGGGCTGCGGAAGAATTTAGACTCCCGCGGCCCCACGCGCGCTTGTGATAGAAGAGACACCGGGGTGGTTTTAGTCAGTAAAAGTCTGACAGACCCCGTCGCCCACCCTAGGGCGGCGGACATCCTATGAGGATTTCCACCCCGAAAAAAAAAAAAAAAAAAGGTGATGCAATGTTAAACCCAACCATACGAACAACGATGCTGCGCTAGAGGGAGATTGATCTGGAGACCCTCCGCTACCAACCTCGCGACACAACAATTTTTGGCACATCGTACCCGGCACACATCGCAACACTTAGCTCGGACCCGACTTCACCAGACATCAAGCTGGAACAAGGCGAATCCGACTCGCCCTTGACCACAGCCCTTTTTTTTCAATGTTATAAACAAGTGCTTGGCTGCGTTCCCGCCTGAATCTGAGCACTGATGTAATGCATGATGGTAAAGCGCGCTAGTTTATTAAGAGCCTATTCACTCTATCCTTTTTTTTTTTTTTTGTTAGGATGGGAAATCATCAAATGACTTCTTCCGCTCTGGGCGGAGCGGAAGGGCGTGTCAGACTTTTACTGACTAAAACCCACCCGTGTTTCTTCACTTGCCTGTGGGACGGCCAGGGCCACGGTTTCTTGTTTAACCAACCCGCAACCCTGACCCAGGAGGCATCGGTCTTCGTGGACCCCGTCACGATGTGCTGACATCTCTTTGAGGCGCGCGTGAAACACGACGCGCCGTCGACTCGGGCCTGGTCCTTACCGGGCGGCGAGCTGCCCATTGCTCACCGCCCGCAGGCCCGCGCCTACGGTGGCTGGGAGTTTGGTGTCATCTCCCGACCAGGGCGTCTCCTGCGGCGGCTAGTGGCGTGAGGGCGCTGGGATTCCCGTTGCCTCACGCGCTCCGCCTCCTCCTTTGCCAGCATTACTGCTTCGCAGAAGGAGGTGACGGCCTGCCATGCACTCTCGCTCCGGACCATGGCCTGGACCAGGGTCGGACGCGAGAGATCACCGCCGATCGCCGCTACGAGGACACGGCGGTGCTCTACCCAAGCCGGGCAGACCTCCACCGTATGCTCCACCGTGTCCTCAGGGCGATCCACACAATGGTGACACCCTGACGTTTCCTCCCGCCTTATACGGAACAGGAACCTCCCGAAACAACCGTGTCCGGTGAGGACCTGCGCCAGGCGGAAGGTGAGGGCGCCGTGGCGCCTCTCTAGCCACTCCTCAAAGAGGGGACTTACCGCCGCTATTGTGGCGTGCCCAATTCACTCTATCCTTAAAGACACTTAAATTATAATCTGATGAGAAGACCACTGCAGTCAAACTGTTGCAGTCTCTCGATGTACTTACGCTGTATCAAAGAGGAGGCGTCACGCGTTGTGGCTTCTATGTGTGGCGGCCATCGGTCTTCAAGGAAATCGTAGATTTTACGATCAATTAACTTCAACCCTATTGACCACAGGTAACCGTTAAATTTTTGCTATATAACTTTAATGGTATTGTTACTAAGATCGGGTAAAATTCTGCTGAGCCATCTATCTTTATGGACACGTAAAGTTTATAGTGTGTGAACCTGGCTTTACGATGTCACGGCTTGTTGGCAGAAATGTTGAGGGCTTTGTATGATGAGCAAGGTTATATAGAAATGCCTATGAATTTTCTGTCATTAGTAAACATTGGTTTAAAAATAAACATCATTCTAGCTAGTTCTCGACTGTGTCCAATGGGCTAATTACGTAATACACTTTTTTTTATTACTAGCTTTCCGCAAGCGGCTTCGCCCGCGTGGACCTCGGTTATATCGCGCTTTTTAGATGTCCCTCGGGAATATCAAATTTTTCGGGGTAAAACCTACCCTATTATTTAATTTGGACGTCTAACTTTACGTCTGCAAAATTCAAAGCAATTGGTTCAGTAGTTACGGCGTGAAAGCGGAACAAGCAAACAAACAAACTCACTTTCCGATTTATGATATTAGTAAAGATAAACTGCCGCTTGACCGCAATCCCGCCTGATGGTGAGCAGTGATGCAACCGTTGATGGTAAAGCTCTCTAGTCTATTAAGAGCCTACTCACTCTAGCCTTGAAGACACTCAAATTGTAGTCCGACAGAAACACCGCCGCTGGAAAATTGTTCCAGTCCCTCGATGTACGCGGTAGAAAAGAGGAGGCGAAACGTTTCTGTTAACAACGTAAAGGTGGAAACTCGCTGTATGATGGATCGTCCGAAGGTGGAACGGATATGGGGGAATTAAATCACTATCAGTTGAAATGGGCTACATTTTGACTACTGAACTAATCGATTGTTTCGGGAATGCCTAAAAATCTTTTTATACATGTTTCACAGGTTCTAGGTAGAAAAATGGGCCGACTTTTTGTGTATTAGGATAGAAAAATATGACCATTTTTTTAGCTATACAATATGTAAAGAAAAGCCTGTCCGATCCGTGAAGGTATTGTTATTGTAGGATCGTTAACTGATTCTAATAATGCACACAAAGCCGGGCTAAACTTAAAAATAAAATCCCCCTAAAAATAAATATTATTTTGAAAAAGCGAGGTAATTTAATGCATGTGCGGTAGGCAACACGTTAATCATACATGCACGGGTGAAGGGGGGCGGGGCAGGCGTCACGTTGTCGCATCGCTATTCGCTCCGTCACAAATGGTGTTGTCACTTTTTGTAAAAAATACCAAATTTTGGGGAAGTTGGAATTAATTCGCGGGAAAAAGATTATTTCAAAATTCATTAGTATTGTCACTGTGATGATTACGTAAAATTTCATATTTTAATTGGTCATGTGTATACCTAACATTTATTATCCTTTTGGGTCGGACGGGGTTTTCTTTACATATTGTATATCAACTAGCTACAAGGGGGCCCAGAAGTTTCCATCTCCTTTGTACATAGATTCTTTACTTAAAAATACTGGACACGTGTTTCGGGTTTCCCATAAAAAATTGTATATGTACATCGAGGGACTGGAACAATTTGCCTGCGACGGTCTTCCTGTCTGCTTAAAATTTACATGTCTTCAAGGCTAGAGTGAATAGACTCTTAATAAACTAGTGCGCCATACCATCAACCATTGCATCACTGCTTACCATAATGTAGGATTGCGGTCAACCACTAGTTTATAACATTTCGTATGCAAAACTGTTCTAATGAAACACATATATTATTATTCCAGTACCTACACCTCTCTTCAAACTAGAACTCTTTGACAACTACAATATTTCAACGTTAATTTTCTCCGTTCAGCACGAAAACTTAATCGTAAAATCTTTCAAGCTCACAAACAAGAAAATATAAAATACCTAAGTAAAGTATAGAAAGCGACATAATATCGTAAGTTTTGTAGCAAAAACTAACAAAACCTACTAATTAGCAGCGTTAAGTTTGAGAAAGTTCGCACTTCATTACCGAACGTCTTGCTGCAGAGTCTGGGAGAGAGCGGAGTGGAGATGATTTTATTACTTTCTCATTTAGCAGCGAGGAGCAATGGCTTAGTGGTATCGACCGCGACTTACAGGTTTTAGGTCGTATAACTCGCGCAGATAAAGAAAAGATCTGAAAATGGCGGCGGATACTTATGGTACGGTTGACAAAACATGCCATTGTTTAATCACAAACCAAATGCTAAGATAGTAAAATATCAAATTTACGTTGTAAATATTGTTATTTACAACGTAAATTTGACATTTTACTTGTTTGTTGTTATGTTTGTTTTTATTGTTATTTTTCTTGAGTTTGATTGTTCAAACTCATCAAAAACAATAATATCAACAAAAACAACAAAATAACAGAGACTTTAACGGAACGAAATTAACGATAACTCGGAGTGCAATGAGTGCATCAAAGTAGCTTGGAAAGCGAATCCTGAATTCCTGATCGAAGATTTTTTTTTTGCAGCGCTTACTTCACTGTGTGAGTATAGACAGCGATAAAGAGTGAGTGAGAACGCATGCGAGCGGACGCAATTTACAGATCTTTTCTTTATCTGCGCGGGTTATAGGTTCGAACCCCATCAGGCGCTTTCATCACCATCATCATTTTAGCCGAAAGACGTCCACTGCTGGACATAGGCCTGCCCCAAGGTTCTCCACGACGACCGGTCCAGCGGTTTCCCGCGACCTTCACCAGGTCGTCGGTCCACCTTGTCGGGGGCCTACCCACGCTGCGTTTTCCTGTGCGTGGTCGCCACTCAAGAACCCGTCGGCCCCATCGGGCATCGGTCCTACGGTCCACTGTTTTTGTTCATTTCGTTCACGCGCTTTACTTTGTGTAAATTATTTCCTCACCACTGCTCTCAAAATCATGAAGAGAAACATTGGGAGGAAACCGGAATGTCTTGGAGTAAAAAAAAAAATCTAAGACATGTGACATCTACCAACCCGCACTGGGCCAGCGCAGTGGATTACGGCCCATTCCCTCTCCAAGAGGAGCCCTGTATCCCAACGGTGGGAACATTTTAGGTTGATTATGTAATTGAACTATCTCTACTAATAAGTAATTGAACTCTTGCTTAAGCTTTTGCTGATTATGATTTCTCATTTATTTACCCACTAATTATACCCACGACTTTACTACTTTTATGAATAAACTAGCTGCGCCCCGCTGTTTCATCTGCTTATGTTACGATCTCGTGGGAATATCGGAAAAAAGGATTCTATATGTGAATCCTGGTTATAAACTAACTGTACCAAATTTCATCAAAATCAATTCAGTAGTTTGAACGTGACGAAATAACGAACATAAAAACACATACTTATTAACAGATTTTCGTCTTTCTAATATTAGTGCCATACATCGCGGCTGTGTTACCCTGAAAGGAGTACAGATTTTGGCATTATATTTTACACTAGCGGCCGCCAGCGACTTCGTTCGCGTGGAGTTAGTTATGCTCCGCTCCTTTTGGTCGCAGCGTGATGTTTTATAGCCTAAAGCCTTCCCGGATTAATGGGCTATCCAACGCAAAAATATTTTTTCAAATCGGGCCAGTAGTTCCTGAGATTAGCGCGATCAAACAAACAAATAAACAAACTCTTCAGCTTTATAATATTAGTATAGATTACCTGTGCCTGGCTAACTCATCCGCGTAAGTTTTGACCCCGTGGGAATATCAGGATGAAAACTATTGTTATTCCTGGTTATAAACTATCTATTTGCACGATTTTATCTAAATCCATTCAGTAGTTTAGGCGTGAAAGCGGAACAAACAAGCTCACTTCCACATTTATAAAATGAGTGAGGATTAGTAAGGATAAAGTTCTCCGGACCCTATGGCGACCAATATCAGCGGTGACTAGCCTTCAGCGCGGGAAAAATTCCGTGGAGAGTCGTGTGAAGAAGCTAATTGGCGACTCAGATTTAGTTCAAAACGGTCTCCAAAGTCTGGAGCACAGGCGAAGAGTAGCCAGCCTGCGGTGTGCTATAGGATACATTTTGGAGAGTGTGCGAGGGACGTCGCCGTAACGTCTACCCAAAATTACATCAAAATCATACGTCATTTATTCAAATTGGGCTTGGAATCCCCCAAAACATCCGCCCTTCGCCTCTTATTAGTGCTTTTGCTAAGAAGAAGTGGAAAATAACTCCCCAGTAGCACAGCTGTCTGGTCAGTTAAATCCATACTAATATTATAAATGCTAAAGTAACTCTGTCTGTCTGTTACGCTTTCCCACTTAATCCGAGAGGATTAGGATTTCATGAAAATCGGTTGAGAAACCGATTTTGACGAAATTTGGCACAGACAATCTTTAGACCTTGAGTATTGTATAATTGCATGGCACACGAGTGAGCACAATGTACGAATGTGCTGTAAGGCATTTATTTGTTGGGTTAGTCTTTTTTATTGACTTGATTGTGCTCTGGCTGTTGAGAGTATGTCATACTCACTCAAATGTCTCGCTGATGGTGGCGTGTGTGTTGGGTCATTGGGTTCAATATGGTTGAGCTGAATGATGCTGATCCATACGTCATGTTCGTGAACGGACGCCGTCAGAAGGGACTGGTCATCTCTTAGCTGCCACGGCGTATTTTAATTTCTGAATTGATTTTTGTGTGTTTTCCATAATGGATGCTCTCAGCTTACAACATATTTCTGCATCGTTCTCACACAGTTGATTTCAACATGAATGATATAATCAAATATTTGTAACAATAGCTTGAAAATTTAAAAGAGTGTCCATGGAGTTTCTTGCCCGTTCTTCTCCATAGGTACCTACACTTTGGAATGGGCGACTAGCTTCATCTTATTGACTGACCGACCTTCTGACAATTCAAAAGTGCCTGTAATTGGTTTATTTGAAATAAATGCTTTGATTTTATTATTTTTTTTATTTTGAGAAAGGACATAGGCTACATTTTATTGAAAAAAAAGTTGATGTTCCCGAGGGATATTTAAAAAGCTCGATATAACCGAATTTCACGCGAGCGATGCCGCGGGCGGAAAGCTAAGTCTATATCTCTGTTTCTATCAATTGTCCTACCGCACGTATGATAGGCTGGAAGAGATTTCTTACAAAATAAGCATCACCTCTATATCTTTTGCTATACTGTATTTTCTTGTCTGTTTATATACATATGAGTGTACTGTACATAAATAAATAACCAATAAGTTCTTCAAATAGACAACAAACGTGTCAACACAGATCTTTTGCCGACAGCTAAAGCAAGCATAAACAAAAACACGAGAGAATTCCATTTAACACGTAGAAGTTACTTTCATTTACCTTTTAAATTTTCGTGTGAGAACTGTTTACATTCCTGCTTACTCCGCTTAGCAATTTACACGCCATCACGCCTATTCTCTATTAGTCTTTCTGTTTCGCTACTTAATCACGTCTTATAAGATACGAGTTCAGCTTTGAACACACAAGGCGCTATTTTTAAGCCAACATTATGAATATTCAGTGTTGTTGTTTAGAATTTTCTGCGCAATCAGGCGTGTAAGATAAATTTAAAGGATGATTTCCGATAAACAGTTCGCATCGCATCGTATCGGAAAAGATATGAACAGATGCGGCTACAGCCGATCAAGTTCTACAGGATTTCGACGCACACAATCGGCTCTCCGTTAAACGTAGTCAAATAGTTTCTTTCCTACCGTGTTAACGATATGGCGATCAGAGAATGGTGTCGATCGCGCATCGCAGCATACTTTTAGCCACGATCGCCTGTCGCAGAAGTCGCCGCGGTAATACCTAAACATAACGAACAGCCCTCTGTGCAGAGCTTACATGGAGGCTGATAAAACCGTTGCGCATGTGCTCTTCTATTGTACAGGCGTCACCAAAATTAGAAGTAAAACCATAGGGCCCAAGATCATACACAGACTGTTGAATATCTCCTTTGATTTTTGTGTTTAACGACGGTAAACGCTGCCAAAAACTTAAAGTAAACGGAACGCACCCATAGTGGAACCGCGTCCTTCCGCCGAACGCGGAACGACGTAGCGAGCGCACTTCCTTTCGAACTGGCAAGCTAGCGAGTCATGGCTACGATCTTTTAACGATCACAAAAATGTAATTCATCATCATCATCATCATCATCAGCTTTTACTCGTCCACTGCTGGACATAGGCCTCCTTCATGGCACGCCAACAAGCTCGATCCTGAGCAGTTCTCCGCCAGCCACTACCAGCCACAGATGTAATTAGTTTTAAGTATTTTAAGTAATCCCCGGAGGCTTCAAAATTCTAAATTAATAACGTTCGGGAGTCTGTCAGTGAATTGTGTCTATGTGCGCCTTCTCGTGATCTGGTCTGGTGGTCTACGAACTCCGTATCTGAAGGTTGGAGGTAAGTGGTTTGCCGCTTTTAGCACCTTAATCAGAGAGATATAGGTACTCCGAAAGCATCATTCTATAACATATTTATTTATAATTTCTAATATATTGCTATCCTAAATACAGTCCACTTGAATCTTGTTTATAATGTTTCGTAGTAGGTACGTTGCCGCCACACAAATGTTCACAACCAGGACATTTAATAGGCTTCTGGAGGGAGATGGGCTGGTTGGAATAACCACCAGCGGCCACCATGGCCCACACGTAACTATCCATTGGAAGAATTAAATGCTGAAACCAAACACCTTAACTTAGGAAATAGGACATAGACGTCCGCGGTCAAGTTGCTTTGCGTGGATTGGTAATATACTCTTTAGGTAGGTACTGTGCATGAATATGAATATTTGCACTGGTCTGGTCGTGCCTCGGAAAGCATGTTAAGCCGTTGGCCCCGGTTGCCATACGAATATCTAATGCCAGTCGTTACTGGTTGTTGGAGCCCTCAAAAGTTCAACACTATACACAGTCTAACTGCAATGCTTCGATATCGCCTTCGGGTTGTGGAGGTCAGACGGTAGTCGCTTCACGGAAAATATCGAAGTTTAGCCAAAATCAGCAGTTAGACTGGTAAACCGGACCCCAGATTCTAAAGCTGAAAAGCTTCGGATGCGACTGCGATCAACGCTGAGATGATGATGATGATAACTTTAAGTAGGTCATTTCATTTCATACACACGATTTATTATCGTTCAAAAATTGTTAAATCTGTTCCAATATTAATCCGATGCGATGCGAGCTGTTTATTCAAAATGATCCTTTAGGAGGTGGTTTTAGAAGGCTTACCTTTAATATTCAAATATTTAAGTCCTCTGTAATTCGTTACACATTGCTTTGATTTTCACTGTGAGGGAAAAACAAATTGCTATAAGAAGCTTGGGTAGGTAAATTTTATTCCTTAATTTCCTTAGAAATATTCCTGGAATATGCTGAAGGCAGAATAAACCCTTTATGTGAATGTGTATTAGAATCATCCTTCCATTTTCATGGCGTATACAAGACTTATATTAATGTTCTCCTGATTTCGGCCAGTCAGTCAGTCATCATCAGCCTCTACTCGTCCACTGCTGGACATAGGCCTCTTCCATGGCACGCCAACAAGCTCGATCCTGAGCAGTTCTCCGCCAGCCACTACCAGCCACCTTTTTGATGTCGTGGCTCCATCTCGCCCAAGGGCATCCTACGCTACGTTTGCCGAGACGACTCGAAGACTCGTTCGGTCACTACGATCTAATTATCTGATGCATTAAATAGAGCCAAACTCATCATCATCATCATCGTAGCGTAGGTTGTATCCGCGGCTTTCGCGTTCGGTCCGCTTTCCTGCACATTCTCCTCCATTTCGCGCGATCTTTAGCATCCTGTAGTAAGAGATTGTTGGCAAATGGTGCCAAACTCTCCGCATGGCTTACGTGACCTCAATAACTACCGACACTAATAATTATCTCAAGACGTCAGTACACTCCAGGACCTAGCGGGCCAGTGCCCCGGTTCTTGTAGACACTCTCGTTATATTGCAGGGTAGCTGATGACGATATTAAGAAACTCCTTACAATAGTATTCAAGTATGTGTGCAAACACAGGTAACTCTCTCCTAATTCAAAGATATGGCATTCCGACTGTGGTGACTTAGGGGGCAGAATCAACGACTTTACGTGCTTTTCGGAGGTGCGGTGTACCACAGCACAAATTTTCAGACTCCGCAGAGGTAATTCCTAATAACAAAAAACTAACAACTTGAGAATTGGTACTAGGCCCAACGAGGCGAGACAATCAACAAGTGTATATGTGTCTTGTTCACCATTACCAACACATAAGAAAAAAAAACAGTAAACAGCGAAATCTATAAGTGCCTGAAAACATTTTTTAGTATTACTAGCGACCCGCTCCGGCTTCGCACGGGTGCTATGCTGATACTAATTTATATTACAGAAAAACTGTGAACGTTGTATATAAAAACATAGCGGCCCGCCGCGCGCCGCTCCTGCCGTCTCGGCCGGTCGGTACCGCCGCAAACGCTACGTCCCACAATTTTGTAATCTGTAATATCGTTGAAAATAGTAATTTGAATCATGTGCTGTAACGGGCCATATAGATCTATATTAAATCAGCAATGTATTTATAGTATTAAATTGGATAAGGATTAATGCTGTATTGGTTGAAATCGCTTCGAAAATTAGCTATTATTTGTCGTATAAAGTAAATGACAAAAAATGTTATTGTGGAATATCCATAAGAGACAAACATTTACTGTTGCGGAGTTTTCTGTAAACCTTTCCAATGTGTACAATACTTAGTACTCAGGTTCAGCCTACGTTTGCAACGTAAGCGGAAAAATTGTAATCATTTACGACAACACATTATAGACCTCAAAACTAATAAGTAGTGTTTCTCCACTATTCAATGGATGTTATTAAACATATAAACCTTCCTCATTAATCACTCTATCTATTAAAAAAACCGCATCAAAATCCGTTGCGAAGTTTTAAAGATTTAAGCATACATAGGGATATAGGGACAGAGAAAGCGACTTTGTTTTATACGTACTATATAGTATACTATGGCGTACTTTCTTTGATAGTTTCACTCTTCAAAACATTGTTCTTATTTTATGTTTAGCAGCGTCAGTTGTATGTTAGAACACTCTGTTGTAATACAGCGGATAAGCAAAAACGAGCTGTTGTTTTGACAGAATAATAGATTTATTGCTCCCTAAACTGCTTAGGATTGTGTTGGAGGAGTACGTCGTTCAGCGTAATGCGAAGCGATGATATTTTTTACCTCTCATGCTATCTATAACATGTAAATTAATTAACGCACTTGCAGAAAATACTGTGTTCAGAATCGGTTTATGTCATTTTTAATATAGGTATTTTTTATCCCAAAATTAATTAAAACTACGGAAATTATTGTCATATTAACACTTTGTACAGACTTTTAAAATCGCAGTTTTACACACAAATTTAATCATCATCATCAACATCTCCACATGAAGTCCAATGCTGGACATAGGCCTCCCCCAAGGATTTCCAAAAAGGGCGGTTGGACGCGGCCTGCATCCAGTGCTTCCCTGCGATCTTGGTCAGATCATCCGACCACCTAGTCGGTGGGCGTCCGACGCTGCGCTTGCCGGTACGAAATTAAAAAAAAAAATCAAATTAATTTCAAATTTAATCATTCAATACAAAATAAAGAAAAATAAATCTTATTCCAAGAACGTTAAGGTCTTCGTTCGCCAAGAACTGGTATAACTAATTTAATAAAAAACAATGCATATACATGTTAAATTAAAAATTCAGTAAATGTATTACGAATAGAACATAATATTCTAATTGGAGTGTTTAAGGAAGTGTGCGTTAATTACATTACATGTTGTATAATATGTAGTTTGGTGAATATATCTGTTAGTCAGCATGGTTTCTCGCATGGAGGTTTCTCGTGACTTGTCTAATCTTTTAATACTCAAGGACATTTAAGATATATATATGGAGCCGGTACCTATTGCTGAGCCATATTTTTTCTATATGTCGGCCATTTTAGTAATATCTAAGCAATAACATGTACTTACATAAGTTCAAAAAAATGTGAAAGTCATGTGATCGATGACAATTTACAAGATTTTGTTTAAGTAGGTACGCCGCTGGACCAACAAACGTTGGGGTAAAGAAGTCCTCGAGTGGAGACCGCGTCTCGGCAAACGTAGCGTAGGACGCCCTTGGGCGAGATGGAGCGACGACATCAAAAAGGTGACTGGTAATGGCTGGCAGAGAACTGCTCAGGACCGAGCTTGTTGGCGTGCCATGAAGGAGGCCTATGTCCAGCAGTGGACGAGTAGAGGCTGATGATGATTATGATCATGAGGTATGTTTTTTATTTGCTAAATAGTTTAAAATATATGCAAAAATATTAACTTATAATAATGTGCCACAATATTGTCATTTATATCATTCGCCTTGCTTCACCTATGTACAACAAACCCTAATAGAACTGGAAACAAGAAACAGAGCAAGTTGCTGCAACGTGCAATAGAACTTGGCAGTTCGCCACTGAAGCTGCAGCAAACAGATTAGGAACGTTAATACTGTAGTTTGTCTTACGTGTAACGTGACTGTCGGTAGCGTGATCTGAGCGGTATTTATTAGGCTACGTGATCGCTGTTGGTGGATGAGTGGCATTAGAATTTATGAGGATGTTCACTGTTGTAAGCTTTTTGGTATAATTGTTGTGTTTCTCTCGGTGGTAGGCAACAACATCAGCCGCCGGCATAAGTATCCACCCACCAGACAAAGTCTTGCCGCCAAGCGATTGGTCGTGTTCCGGCATGATGTCTGGTGAAGCCGTACGAGGACGGGTCTGAGCAGTTGTGTTGCGATGTGTGCCGGGTACTATGTGTCTAATGTTGTTGTGTCGGGAGATTGGTCGTGAAGGGGCTCCAGATCATCCTCTGGCGCAGCATCTTTGGTCGTGTTGTTGGGTTAAACATTGCATCACCTCGCTCAACTGCTGTCTTCTTTCCTATTCACTCAGTTTTTTGAGTGAATAGGCTTAATAAGCTAGTGCGCTTTATAATCAACGATTGCATCACTGTTTACCATCAGGCGGGATTGCAGTCAAGCACTAGTTTATAACTAATAAAAAAAAAACTGTTTTATATACAGTCTTCTGGGTAGCACATGTTATTGGGTTATGGTTATGATGATGTTTTTCTGAATTAAGGGCGAACTTTAATGGGTTTTTTAAAGAATTTATTGTGAGTATGTTTTACTATAATAACATGATACATACAACAGAATAGATAAAAGACTGCGTCTCGCTCGACTCTCATCTGATGTGATATAAATATGTAAAGAAAACCCTGTCCGATCCGTGAAGGTATTGTTAGGTATCGATAACTGATTCTACTAATGCCCACAACGACAAGCTAAACTTAAAAAAAAATCCCCGTAAAAAAATAAATATCATTTCGCAAAAAGAGGTAACTTAATACATGTGCGCTAAGCAACCCCTTCCGCGGGCGGCGGGGGGCAGGGCACGCGGCACCTGTGACGTGGTCGCGTCGCTATAATAATACCGGTGTTGTCACTTTTTTTAAATTTCAAAATTCATTAGTATTGTTACTATGATGATTATGTAAAATTTTATATCATATTTGGTCAAGTGATTACCTAACCTTTATTATCCTTATGGGTCGGACAGGGTTTTCTTTACATATTGTATACAGGCAGCCAATATTTTAATTGAAAAGCAATTTAAAGCACAAATAGGCTGTGTGCATCTGTGAAATATTATTTGAACTGAAAGCGACTATAACACCTATTTAAATGTTTTTATTGTTCTGTGGAAATTCTCATGGATGGCTTCCGTCTGGGAAGAACAAAGGATTATGTCAGACTGCTTCCAAATACTACCCCACTGTTCCTTCCAGTAGCCCGAGAGATACTTGTACACTTATTATAGTCCTGTTACTTAATACTTAGAAATTGAAGTAGAAGAAAATTGAATTTTGGCAGTTATTAATATTGATAACTGACAGATAAATAACTCCACTCTTCATCAACTTAATAAAACAAAAAAGTGCAAATATGTCATCTCACTATGAAAACTTAGCTGAAGTAACCGTGGAGTGAGCAGTCACCTATCTATACTTAATACTAGCGACCGTCCGCAACTTCGTTCGCTTTTTTTATAGGCTCCGCTCCCATTGGTCACAGCGTGATGTTATATAGCCTAAAGCCTTCCTGGATTAATGGGCTATCCAACGTTAAAAGAATTTTTCAAATTGGACTAATAGTTCCTGAGATTAGCGCGTTCAAACAAACAAACTCTTCAGTTTTATATATCTATACTTCTATACTAATATATAAAGCTGAAGAGTTTGTTTGTTTGAACGCGCTAATCTCAGGAACCACAGACCCGATTTTAACAAAATTTAAATTAAAAGTAGGACTCTATTACTATGACTCCATTGTTGTTGGTCTATATATGACCAGCCCCCTAATCGGCGAACACACTTTTGTCAAATGATTGCGACTGGTTGAGATCAGTTGGGATCGTTAGGACCGCCCATTGATCCGCTCGGTCCAAACGATCCCAACTAGTCGCAATCATTTGACAAAAATGTGTTCGCCGATTAGGGGGCAGGCTGTATTTCATGAATCGTCAAAGCTAGAGAGTTGAAATTTTCACATATAATGTATTTGTATTGCGGCTATAACAGCAAACAGTAAAACAGTTTTGTTAGTTTTGTTTAGGTATATGCATTATGGTACGGAACTCTTCGTACGCGTATCTGACTCACACTTGGCCTGTTTTTTTACCCGACTGCCAGGAGGGTTATTTACTATAATATAATAGACGTTATTGAACGTCAAAGTTGTCAGAAGCAGTCTAGAATAACCTACACCGCCTTTAAAAAAATAGAAAATCAAACACAGCAAACATGTTTTAATATAAAAATACTACATAAAACTGTTCCTAAATTATCCTAGGCTGACAAAAATACAGTTTTTCCAAATAATACTAAATATTAATTGTTGAGCTCATATAAAAATATCCGTACAAAGAAACGCAACGCAACTTTGTAGTTTACAACGCAAATTTAAATCCGTGAAAACTTTATTAATCTCATGACAGAACTTGGACCCGTCGCAGTACTGGGGTCAAATAAAAAGTTCAAGTTTCTATTACAGCCATAAAGAGGATCAGAGGAAATGAGGGTACAGGGTTTGTAAAACTGTTTGTCGGTGTGTGCATAAAACATTTGAATGACAAATGAAAACTTGGATAAATCTTAATTGAAAAAATAGAATTTCTGTGTGTCCAATTTTCATTGGCATTTTGTGCGAATTGGCTCTTAATAAACTAACGCGCTTTAGCATCAACGCTTGTATCAGTTCTTACCATCAGGCAGGATTGCGCGCAAGCACTAGTTTATTATCATCATCATCATCATCAGCCCCTACTCGTCCACTGCTGGACATAGGCCTCCTTCATGGCACGCCAACAAGCTCGATCCTGAGCAGTTCTCCGCCAGCCACTACCAGCCACCTTTTTGATGTCGTCGCTCCACCTCGCCCAAGGGCGTCCCACGCTACGTTCGCCGAGACGCGGTCTCCACTCGAGGACTCGTTTACCCCAACGGTTGTCGGTCCTGCGGCATATGTGACCAGCCCATTGCCACTTCAGCTTGCTAATCGTCTCAGCTATGTCGGTGACTCTGGTCTTCTGTCGGATCACCTCATTTCTGAAGCGGTCCTTCAGAGAGACGCCCAACATAGCCCGCTCCATAGCTCGCTGAGCGACTTTAAACTTGTGGACTAATCTGACCGTTAGTGTCCACGTCTCGGCTCCGTAAGTCATGACGGGTAGGACGCACTGGTTGAAGATTTTTGTCTTCAAACATTGGGGTATGGGTGACGAAAATACCCGACGAAGTTTACCAAACGCTGCCCATCCCAGCTGGATCCATCTATTTGCCTCCTTCTCGAAGTTGTTTTTCCCTAATTGCAACGTTTGCCCGAGGTACACATATTCTGAAACAATTTCGAGCGGCATTCCGTTTACGGCAACCGGTCCCGGAGTGACCCGTTCATTGAACATAATTTTGGTCTTATCTAAGTTCATGCGGAGACCGATGCTCTGGGAGGAGTCAGCTAAGTTGGCCAGCATTTGTTCCAGCTCTTGCTGCGTTTCCGCCATGATGACGATATCGTCCGCAAATCGTAAGTGTGAGATGTACCCGCCAGTGATGTTAATGCCCCGACCCTGCCAATCCAGCGTCTTAAACATATCCTCGAGGGCATTGGTGAACAATTTGGGGGAAATAACGTCCCCTTGTCTCACTCCTCGCTTAAGAGAGATATATCTAGTCTGCTGGTTCTGGACTTGGACGGACATTGTGGCGGCGTCGTAGAGACACCTAATCACTTGGATATATCGCCAATCGACTTGGCATCGCTACAAAGATTCAAGAACAGGCCAGGTCTCGATGGAGTCAAAGGCCTTCTCATAGTCCACAAATGCTAGACACAGGGGCTGATTATACTCTTCGGTCTTCTGTATAATCTGCCTCACTGTGTGTATGTGGTCTATGGTACTAAATCCTCTTCGAAACCCGGCCTGCTCAGGCGGCTGGAATTCGTCGAGTCTACGCGCTAGTCGGTTCGTGATTACTCTCCATTTTTAAGCTGTCCAAGAGCTACCACGATCTCGGCTAGATTGATCTCAGGGAGGTCTTCGGTGTAGTGCCGTGTGAGAGTGGCTCTGGAATCTTCAGTGCGGGGAACTGGTTTATGCGCTTGCGAGGTATACAGCTAACTATAGAAGGTTTCAACCTCCGCAAGTACTTCCGGCTTCAAAGTAACGACTCTCCCATCCGATGTCGTCAGCTTCGTCAGATGGCTCCTCCCAAGCTTTTGTACGAAGACCTTCGACCCCCGGTTTAGCTCCATCGCTTCCTCTATGGAGCGTGTGTTGAAGCTCCGGAGATCTCGCCTTACCGCTTTTGAGATGTTCTTATTGAGGGCCCTGAGTTCTGACGAGGTTGATGGTGGGTTTTCTCGTCGATCCTTCATAAGCCGGAGTGTCTCTTGCGAAAGTTTAGACCCTCTGCCAGTTCGTTTCATCCCGCAGAAATTGGCGCCTTCTTCTCGCAAGATTCCAACTACCCGATCGAGGTCCCGGTCAATGTCAACGTCGACTGTGGTTTCCAAGGCTGCGAATCGGTTCTCCAGTTTTAGCTGGAAAGCTTCAGATCGAGCAATGGTTCAGTTCAGGTTGGATCGGAGCGTGGACCTCATCAGACGGAGACGTTCAAGCTTCAAGTTGATATTCAGAGTGCCTCGAACTAATTGGTGATCACTTCCGGTTTTAAACCTGTTGATCACAGAGACATCTCTGAATATCCGCCTTTTGTCCGTCATGATAAAGTCGATCTCATTTTTCGTCATAGCGTCGGAGCTCTGCCACGTCCACTTTCGCTGGGGCCGTTTCTTGAAGAACGAATTCATCAAGAAAAGACCCTCTTTTTCAAGAACGACGAGCATTTGCCCCCTATGATTTCTGATACCGAAACCATGTGATCCTACAACCGATTTTCCGCAAGTCTGTACTCCCACTTTAGCGTTGAAATCTTCCATGATAACGTTGAAGTGGGCCTTTGTGGTGTTGTGCAAGGCCTTGGATATGTCCTCATACATATCTTCTACTTCCTCATCCGAGTGTGTCGACGTTGGTGCGTACACTTGTATCACCTTCATGGTATACCTTTTGGTTAACTTCAGCACAAGGCACGCTACTCTCGTCGACACACTCGAGATATCGACAACGTTGTCACGGATAGATTTGTTGACCAGAAATCCTTTACCTCCCTGTTATGGCTGGTCTCCCTCCCTGAAATACATAAGATGGCCTGAGTCCAATGTGACCGTATCCTCCCCCTCTCTTCGGATTTCGGACAATCCCAGGATATGCCATCTCATGTACCTCAGTTCCTTCTCTAACTGCTCGAGGTGGGCATCGAGCCGCAGCGTGCGTCCGTTATACGTTTGGTGGCCTGCCGGAACCCGGGGATTCTTAGCACCCCCTGCCCTGACGTTACCATGGCCGCCGCCTTGGCCAGGGATATCAAGGCCGCCGGGAACTGGGGCCCATCGCTTTGTCGTGCCTGTCATGAAGGGTAATGGCCTACAACTACCACACTGGCCAGACGGGTTGGTAGAGGGTTTTATTTCGAGTTTTCCTTCTCTCGCACAGATGTTAGGCGCATAAGTGCCTCTTAGTCGCCTCCTACGACATCCCGGGCAAGTATTGGAGTGGTGACACAATGTATTCTTAGGCCGTCACCACACGGCTCATTATTGTTATTAAAAAAAAAATGTTATATTGCACCCCTGCGAGGCGCTTGCGCACAGTGTGACGGGGCTCCATTGTGCGCACGCGCCTAGGACCACCTAGGACCACTATGATCTGCCGAAAACTGTATTATACGCTCGGTACCCACACTGCAACAATTTTTAATTATACCATATTTGGGAAAAATATAATATGATGTATGATTGGAATCGATTCAGTTGCTTATTCTGAACAAACTGTATTCGGGTTTTACGAAACCCGAATACAGTTTGTTTAGAATAAGCAACTGAATCACACAACATTGAACATTGTACAACGTTATTTCTTATTTATACGTAAATAGGAAATAACGTTGTACAAAGTGTATTAGTAAAGGCCTATGTTCAGCAGCTGCAGCAGAGGACTGCTGAAGGCTAATGATGATAATGATGTCACTCAATAGTCATTACTATTATTATCAAGGGCAAACACCGCCTTATCAACCAAGTCCAACACAAGGATCGATTTTTGAAAGGAAGAATCTCTGCAGATTTTGGAAGCAATTTTTTTTCGTATTTTTTTGCAACATGTTTATCGCAAATAAACGCTTTTTCTTTTTTGTTTAAATACCAACCGATCCCGCAGTATTAGTCTAAACAGAAAACTTAGAATAGTGGTTGTTATTGAATATCTCCCATAGCGCGCCAGCACTCTTGAAGAGTTATTGCCGCTACGGTCTTACTACTTTATTAAAGAAACCAAGATGTTACCCTACTTCCTATCTTTCTATTTCTTGAAAATACTATTATTACGGAATGCGTTATATTGTTAGATATTGTATATTGGGATACAGCTCTGTAAAATATGAGGAGGTCTACAGCAAATTTCATGAAAACCATTTTTGGTCCCTCTGTTGTAGAGTACATATGTCAGCATACCTACACCACATACAAACAATATAATATAATAAACTTACTCTTACAAATTTTAATATGTACGTTGTTTATGTAATAATTTATGTTATACTAGCGACCCGCCTCGGGTTCGCACGGCTGCAATGCTGATAATAAATACACTACAGAAAACTGTTAACGTTGTATAAAAAACAGCGGCTCGCCGCTCCCGCTGCCGTACGGAACGCGACCCCTCGCAATTTTTAAATCTGTAATATCTTCGGAATTTGGAAAGCCTTGGGCGAGGCCTTTGTCCAGCAGTGGACATCTATAGGCTGAAGAAGAAGAAGCATATCTTCGAAAATATTCATTTAAATCATATGCTGTACAGGGCGATATAGATCTATATTAAATCAACAATTTATTTAAGGTGTTACATTGGATAAGGATTAATGCTGTATTGCTCAAAATCGCTTCGAACATTAGCCAGATTTTGTCGTAAAAAGTAAATGGCAAAAAAATGTTTTTGTGGAATATCCATAAAAGACATATACCATCGCGGACTACAGTATTTAATAAATTTTTTGAAAAATACTACATAAAACACTGTTTTACTGCAAACGCGGAAAAATGTAATTATTTACGACATCACATTATGTAAAAACCTCAAAATTTATAGTATTTCTTTACAATTTAATGGATATCATTATACATATAAACCTTCCCCTTGAATCACTCTATCTATTAAAAAAAAACTATCAAAATCCGTTGCGTAGTTTTAAAGATGTAATCATTCAAAGCCAACCCGCATTGCCAACCCGCATTGAGCAAGCGTGGTGATTACGCTCAATCCTTCTCTGTATGAGAGGAGGCCTGTGCCCAGCAGTGGGACAAAAAAAAGGTTGATGATGAAGATTATGAATAATTCAAGGGGACATAGGGAAAGAGAAAGTAACTTTGTTTTATAATACCTATGTAGTGATTGCTAACATAATAAAGTCTTGTATTCTGTTCTGATGTATTCTGTGTAACTACATTCACATTATTAGACACTATTAACTACAGGTGAACCAGTGCCGATGTGTTTTATTTACCATGACACTTCATGGTTACCCTGCCATACAAGTTCTTAGTTCGCGAGTGAAAGCAGGACAATTTTAGAAATTTCTTATGGACATGAATCAATTATCGACGTGTTCAATATAATAACGCACTGATGGTGCTGTGGGTGGTGTTGTCCCATGTGGTATCGGGCTTAGAATTATACCAACCCATCTCCTCCCATGGATGTCGTAAGAGGCGACTAAGGGAACTCTCAATAGGAAAGCGGGCAGCAGCGCTGTGAAATATGAAATTACTGCGATCCCCAACCCGCCTGCCAAGCGTGGGGATTTTGGTAAACCCCCCAATGTATTGAAAGCATTGGGAAAGGCCTTTGTCCAGCAGTGGACGTCTATAGACTGAAGAAGAAGAAGAAGAGGGTGCTGTTGGGGCTGCCGTGGCGTTGTAGTGCGTCAGGGATGTTTGCGGATAATAATACTAATGGTTTTACTGCCATTATTAGGAATAGTTGCACCATCCCTAACGACACGTGTTCGCCGCAGCAACAACAGTATTCTATAAAATTGTTACTAACCTTATGGACTCCGATCTAAAATAAAAGTTTTCTATCCTATTATATTTGCTGCGATTAATCCTTGCGTCGTGGGGTTCACTCACTTACGCTATTTAGATATTCATATAGCTAGGTTGACTTCGTGAAGACCGCAGGTTTGTGCTGGATGTAGGAATCACAGAACCGCCTATTGCCACTTCAATTTGCTTATTCCTTAAGCCGTGTCGACAACTTTGGTTCTCTGCCAGATCACCTTCTAGCGGATACCATTAATAAAAGTCAGTGCTCAAAGCTATGCTCTCGATACAGGTGGTAATGAGCGTTTGTTCCAAACTCAACAATGTAGCTAAGTCAAGCAAGTGTGACAACATTATTGTATCCTGTAGTAAATCCCACTTCAGCTTAAGCTAGTTTAGAACTTATGCATAAATATATGTGACACATATATTTGTGCATTATATACACAGCTGTGACCTCAACATAAGTTAACACCTGCCCTAATTGGTACTTAGATCTCAATGTACAATATTAACTGAATATAATATGGACTACTATTACATACCAGGGCGTCATTGGTTGATTAATAAATATTTATATATTTACACTTTTGCACCAGGAAATATATAAATTCTGACTTTTTTTTAAAATAAAAATTAGCCCTACACTAGGAATTTCTCCTGTATCGTGAGTGCGTTTACATACATATAAACTCACATACACAGCCAAACCCGGAACAACTACTTGTAGGTCATACAAATATTTGTTCCGTGCGGGAATCGAACGCGCGACTCGATTTAAGTGTCTTTAAGGCTAGAGCCTTGAAGACACTTAAATTGTAATGAGATGCGTAGAGATTTCAACAACGTAAGGGTGGACACTCGCCGTACGACGGGTCATCCGATGATAGAACGGTGATGGCAGAATTATGTCATGTACTTCCCACGCACACTTTCCAAATTGCATCCTATAGAACACCAAAAGGCTGGCTACCCTACCTATACTTCGAACAGTTGTCCTCCCTATATTAAAAAAAAAATACAAACTTTTCTAAGTCTGAGCAAATCCTTGACTTAGGCATTTAACGAAATTCCAAGATCCTTACCTGACATAGCCAATGGTCCCCGGACCACAATGAAACCCGCATAAATTGCCCGGGATGTTACTTGACACGTTTATAGCATTGCCCGGAATCTTCAAATTCGACGAAGGAGCAATAGTGGTTACCTACCTTGGTAGGTACAACGCAAATCGATTTCCTGAACAAGTCCCAGGATAACGCGTCTCACGTACTTTGTGGAACAAACTTTGTAGCATAAATTATTTTAATCGTTTCTACATGTGCTAGACCAGCTCAGAGTTCTAGCAGGCATTAGTAAAATCTGTAAGTTCGTGTATTAATTTGACTTTAAATTTGCAAGACTTCGTTAATTTTCTTTTTTATTTCCGCAGTAGGATGATAAGAAGATTATGTTGGAGCCCTGCTGATTTGAAATCTCGCGATTACTTTCACTACCATGAGTCCGGGAAAGCCAAAAAGTAATTTATTCAAATGATTATAAAAGACAGCTTACTACAACGCTCGCCATTCACCAGTACGGTAATTGCGTAACACATTATCAGCAGCAATTGATATCATTTTGATAGTTCAACAGCATTCATTGCGTTGTTTACGTTTTTGAGCAGAAACATTTTCGAATATATTGATCAATGGATTGGCAATTTGCTTCGAAATGATTCCAACTAATAACAATAGCGCGTTACACAATTAGGGTGCTGTTCCAAGTTCTCTCGCTAGAAAAAAATAAACTCGGTTCTTACAAGTTGTTAGAGGTTGTTTGAAAACTTTATCATAAGATTTATATTTGGCCTGCTCAAATATGTTCACATATCTGAAGTTCATATAACGTTCAAGGGGCTTCCCATACGTTTTCGCCGGAATTCTCATATCTTATTTCAGCTCTATAGTATTCGATTTAATCCTAAAACTCCCTCTTATCTTAAAGAACGTTTGAAGTTTTTTCATGACATCGATCAACCTGATAATAGAAATCAAAATTAATCAAAAATCATTTATTCAAATTAGGCTGAGAATCAGCACTTTTTGAACGTCAATCATAAGACAGTCCCCCAAAGCGCCCGCCCTTCGCCACTACTTAGTGCTTTAGCTGGGAAGAAGAAGTGGCGGAACAAATTCCCCAGAAGCACAGCTGTCTTCTTCTTCTTCAGCCTATAGAGGTCTACTGCTGGACAAAGTCCTCTCCCAAGGCTTTCCATAATGACCGGTCTTATGCTGCCCGCATCCATCGGCTTCCCGCTACCTTCACCAGGTCATCGGTCCACCTTGTTGAGGGCCTGCCTACGCTGCGTCTTCCGGTACATGGCCGCCACTCCAGAACCTTACTGCCCCATCGACCATCGGTTATACGAGCAATGTGCCCTGCCCACTGCCATTTAATTTTAGCGACTCGAAAAGCTATGTCGGTCACTTTGGTTCTTCTGCGGATCTCCTCATTTCTGATTCGATCACGCAGAGAAACTCCGAGCACAGCTGCTGTCTATCCATACTATTATTATATATTATATAATAATAACACACTCTGCTTCACTGTGCTTTCGCATTTATAATATTATATAAATACTATAAATACTAATATTATAAATGCGAAAGTAACTCTGTCTGTCTGTCTGTCTATCTGTCTGTCTGTCTGTCTGTCTGTCTGTCTGTTACGCTTTCCCGCTTAAACCTCTCAACCGATTTTGATGGAATTTGGCACAGACAATCTTTAGACCATGAGAAAGAACATAGGCTATCTTTTATCCAGGAAAAAATTGATGTTCCCGAGGGAAATCTAAAAAGCGCGATATAACCGAACTCCACCCGGGCGAAGCCGCGGGCGGAAAGCTAGTTGATTATAAAAAACACATGACTTACTAAGTACTAACACAGAACATTAAATGAAACTATCCTCCATATGTCAGCTAGCCACAATAAATAAAACAGGAAAGCAAAACAAAATCATTACAACTAGAAATATAAGGAAGTAAAATCTTTTACAAAATAAAAGGCTCCAGGCAAAAGATCGTGACAGCTCACATTTATGTATACACTAGCTTTCCGCCCGCGGCTTCGCCCGCGTGGAGTTCGGTTATATCGCGCTTTTTAGATTTCCCTCGGGAATATCAATTTTTTTCGGTATAAAAGGTAGCCTATGTTTTTTCTCAGGGTCTAAAGATTGTCTGTGCCAAATTTCATCAAAATCGGTTGAGAGGTTTAGGTGGGAAGGCGTAACAGACAGACAGACAGACAGACAGACAGACAGACAGACAGACAGACTGACAGACAGACCGACAGACAGACAGAGTTACTTTCGCATTTATAATATTAGTTTGGATAGTATGGATTGTAAAAAAAAAAATTAAAACAATTATAAATTATATGAACTCATATAACTTGTCCGTTATTTTTGAGAAAGAACACACACAACATTGTCTTGAGTTAATCAAAGCGACCTTATCATTTAAATAGTCGTGGACAGCATAGTATGCCTTTGAACAGAGGTTGGATTTTAATTGTGCTTTAAAGGCATTATAAGGCAAGTCTAGAGATGAAGATGAATTCCATTAGTTTCAGTGATAAATCCTTTACTTTAAATTACTTCCCCGTGTCCTTAAGACGTATTCTAAGTTTGAACTCTTTTAAAACTATGATAAAAAAGCACTTCCTCTCTTTTTAAATGTTATCATTATATTGATTTGCTTACGGATTATGTTTATTAATCTATACAATATGTTAAGAAAACCCTGTCCGACCCGTGAAGGTATTATTAGGTATCGATAACTGATTCTACTAATGCCTACAAAACCTGGCTAAACTTAAAAAAAAATTCCCCCTAAAAAATTAATAACTTAAATAAAATAAATAGGTAATTTCATGGCAACACAGGCACAGTTCATAACCTCAGTTGACCTCATGCATGTAGGTATAGGTAATTTAACCATGTTTATCGAGTCTCGAAACAAATAATGATACTTAGGCAGCTCGTGAAAAGAATTTTTTTTTTTAAGTAGGAAGGTCGTCTGACTCTCCAAATGTATCATTTCATTCGATGAGCATAATCGCTGTAGCGGAGATGTTGTTCCATATTAATTTAAAAATTAATTTATAAATTTCGTTCACTAATAGCGATACAGGTCCAGCTGGTACCGTCGCACGAGATTAGCACGGACATGCACACAAATAACAATCAAGTGGTGTCAAATCCGCGCTGACCACAGTTGGTCCGCCCTTACCAATCCACTGCTCGCCGAACTGATAATGGAGGTTCTCACGTACAGGACAAAGATATGGTGACACACCGTCATACTGGAACCACATTGACCACAATCACCTGATCACAACACAGCAGTTGCTGCTACCTTCCATCAGCATATTACATTACACTACATTAGGAAACGACATGATCACACAATACACGAATAGTCTTCACTAGAGCGATGTTTACGCGTAACTGATGATAATTTAAAGTAAAAATGATTTTTATTTTTAAAATTGTACCTACGCGGCTGGGCCTCGCGGCATCCTTTGAGTAAATAGGGATGTGTAAGTAATCAAAATATTGATTTTCGATGGAAACAATTTACTCGTCTATTTTTGTTATCGATTTAGTATTGTAGTAATGTAGTTTCTCATTCTCATTCTAGATTCAACATCGCATGGAATTGTTTAGAACTTTTACAAAACTTAAATTAGTTAGATACACTGCTGTAAATGAAAATCATGCCAAATTTTTAATTTCAGTTTCTGTCTCAAAATCGATGATATTGATGATAACCGTTAAAATATTTGTAAAATTTTACTAAAATTGTGTTTCATAAGTCCTTCTCGTTTCTGTTTACTAATACTTGTGTTATAATAATGTTATTAGTAATTAATCGATAAACAAACAAAAGTACTTTTACCATTGGGTAATCTGTGTTTTTAACAAATCATTCAACCAGATACAAGTTTCGATTAATAGCGATAAAAAAACGTTATTGCGCAAAAATTAGTGCATCACTAGTTATTTCTTTTACGCCGCCGACAAAGCTCACGCGCGACGCCGCCAAAGAAATAAATAATCTAACAAAACAATAAAAGGAAAGCCGACAATTATACCGCCTAAAATGGTGTTGTCATTTTTTTAAAAACACCAAATTTTGGGGAAGTTAGCGTAAATTCGCGGGGGAAAAAAGATAGTTTTAAAATTGATTAGTATTGTTACTATGATGATTATGCAAAATTTCAAATTTTATTTGGTCATGTGATTGCCTAACCTTTGTTATCCTTATGGGTCGGACAGGGTTTTCTTTACATATTGTATAATTATGTTAAATTTAATATATGTATATCTATTTTGTAATTTAAATAGTACATTGTAGATTATCTAACAATTATATCCTTCCCTTTGGTATTCCAACCAAAGGTTGTCTGTGTAAATGACCTCTCTTAGCGATAAGACCTCTCATTGTGTCACCCTTTGTAAAATCTTCATATCTTTCGTCTGTGATGTTTATGGTCTACTTATTAAAGAGTATTCTGTTCTGTTGTCTCGCACTTTTGCTGAACTGGCTTTTTGGTTCAGTCATGATTTTCCACTTCGGTTTTTACACTTTGAATATTATTTTTATTGCTGCATGTAGATATCAGATAATTATATACCTACATCAGATAGTCTTATTATTTATTTATTGTCTTATTTCTTTCCTTCTTTTAGGGTTCAGAAGTGAAAAAGGATACCTCGCATCACGGGGAACTGAAAGAATGAAATGGACAGACTTATCATCATCAGCCAAGAATTTCCCAAACATTATTAAGGTCGAGGAGATGCAGTTGATTACCAGTATTTCAAGGACCGACTGCCTAAGACTCTTTGTACACTGCACGATTTCTTGACGGGCGTATAAACCTCGCCATATGAATGTCGTGTCCTTCAACAAGCCTTAATGAATACTGACGACCATGTTTGCACACGACGAATAAACCGTATTTTGCACGTCAAGATAAACAAGTGTGTAATGTTTGTATAAACATATTTACGTTATTAGGATATTAGTTCCCATTACGTAGAATAAACTATGGTAGTAAAAACAAATATATCTTTTCCTACCAAATTTCTTCTTAACATAAAAAATAAGATAATCAGCCTACATTGTTACCACTCTTTGGACGTCGGACTCCTTTGAGTGAGAGGGAGTGGGCCGTACTTTACCATGCGGTCCTGATTAGTAGATGTCACACGCCTTCAAAGTTGTGGCTCTAGGAAATGAAGGTTTCCTCACGATGTTTTACTCCACTGTTTTCAGAGCAGTAGTGATGAAATAATTTCCTCAAAGCAAAGTGCCTAATGGGGTTTGAATCTACGAAATACAACTTATAAGTCGCAGCCAATACCACTAGACCTTTGACGGAAGGCGGAAGGTTTAGGCGAAAGGTCTTGTCCCCAAGCGATTCGACATGTTCCGGTATGATATTGCCTGATGAAGCCGTACGGAGGACGGCTCTGAGCAGTTGTGTTACGATGTGTGTTGGGTACGATGCGCCTAATGTTGTTGTGTCGGGAGTTTGGTAGTGGAGGGTCTCCAAATCCATCTCCCTCTGGAGCAGCAGCGTTGGTCGTGTTCTGGATTTAACATTGCATCACCTAACTCAACTGCCGTCTTCCTTCCTATTCACGCAGTTCTTTTTCAGTGAATAGGACTAAACTATCTTACTAAATTGTCGCGCTTTACCGTCCACGATTGCATCCCTGCTTACCATCAGGCGGGATGCTATCAAGCACTAGCTTATACTTTAAAAAAAAAATAAGATCAGCTCATTTTGTAGGAAAAGCTTCAGCTAGTCAGTAAAGGGTGTAACGGAACTGACCGCATGGTGATTTAGGCCCGGTGCTCATTAACTGCACTGGCAAGAGAAAGGATCCTTTGGTATCCCTACATGCAAGTGCACACTGTCGGAAATTATTCCTTGGCATGCCGTAACGTTCTTAGGGATGACGAAGCGTTCTTAACCCGGGCTACTCCCGAGTGTTGCATCGGCGCAAGCGCTGCAGCGGGCGACTGCGTACCGAAGGATCCCGAAGTATCCCGAAGCATCCTCAAAGCTGCCGATGCAGTAGCCCTAAGCATACCGAAGCGGTATTTTTGTTACTACGATCATTTATCATGGAAATTTCTACTTTATTGTCATGAAGTCATTCATCATCAACCTTTTGATCGTCCCACTGCTGGGCACAGGTCTCATACAGAGAAGGATTGAGCGTAATCACCACACTTGCTCAATGCGGGTTGGCGATTTCAGACTTGAAAGTCCAGGTTTCCTCAAGATGTTTTCCTTCACCTTGTAATTAGTCGGTGGTGTCCAAGATATACTTACAAAGTACATATATATAACTTAGAAAAGTTACATTGGTACGAGTACTTGCCTGACTAGGAATCAAAGCCGCACACAAGTACTTGAGAGGCTGGTGTTTTAACCACTGGGACAACACGACTGCAGTGAACTGCTTTTTAGCAACTGAAATCTTCAACCGTACCGATGCCAAAAATGGGCACAGGAACTTACATTTTGCTAATGCTACTTATGTACAGTAAGAGTCAAAAGTGGAGTACTACTTTTGACACTTATTGTTATTGTAATAAAGTTCAAAAGTGGTAATGCACTTCTGACCCTTACCTGTAACTAATCAGGTTATAGATTTCCTACTACTGGGACACAGGCTTCCTTTCAATGAGAGGGAGTGGGCCATAGTCCATGACACAGGCCCAGTGCGGGCTTGTACATCACATTTTCTCGGTGGTAGGCCATAACATCGGCTGCTGGCAGAAGTTACCACCCACCAAACAAAGTCTTGCCGCCAAGCGATTCCCCGTGTTCCGGCATGACGTCTGGTGAAGCCGTACGGAGGACGGGTCTGAGCAGTTGCGTTGCGATGTGTGGCGGGTACGATGCGCCAAATGCTGTTGTGTCGGGAGTTTGGTCGTGGAGAGTCTCCAGGTCAATCTCCCTCTAGCGCAGCATCGTTTCGTCGTGTTGGTCTTGGGTTTAACATTGCATCACCTCGCTCAACTGCCGTCATCCTTCCTATTCCTAAGTTTTATAAGTGAATAGGATTAATAAACTAGTGCGCTTTACCATCAACGATTGCATCACTGCTTACCTTCAGGCGGGACCGCAGTCAAGCATTAGTTTATAATTATTAAAAAAAAAACATACGCCTTCGAATGTTTCGGTTTCAGTACACGCCAATTTTCACACGCGGTAAAGGCGGTAAAGGTACCTTTACCGTTTTGAGCTTAACGGTACTTGTGAACGCTTCAAATCTCTAGTTATAATCTTCCTGCATCGCCTTCCATTAGCGAAATTAATCGTCATAGAAATATTACATCCAGAACGTTATACGGTAATCCTCTTGAGGATATGAACACAATGTCTCTCTTGCCATCACTTATGTATAGAATGACTTAATTCTGCGGAACTCGTTCGGGGGTGCTGGCGAAAATCCAAACTCCCTCTATATACCTTGTTATAATTTTTGTGTGGCGCCAGTGACTTACGAGAAAACTTATTTAATTTTTTTATATTTTTTGACTTAAACAACATCTTAATTGCATTACACACTATTAATTAGTGAAGTAGATACAACAAATTTTTTTAGGACTTAATGTAGATGGTGGCTTAAATTGGAAAGCACACGCAGAGATCCTTTGTGCAAAGTTGAGTACTCAATCTTATGCATTGTTTAGGCTCACAAAAAAACTTAACGAGGTCGCAGTTCTGACGGCATATTATGGGAATGTTGAAAGTATATTAAGATACGGAATCATATTTTGGGCAAACTGTACTGAAAAAGAGAAAATATTTAAAGCACAAAAAAAGTGCATAAGGGCAATGTGCAAGCTAGATCAAATGGACAGTTGTAGACCATACTTTCAAAAACTAAAAATATTGACAGTACCGTGTCTGTACATATATGAGTTGGCGATGTTTGTCAGAAGTAATTTAACGATGTACGAAACTTATAAAAGTAAACGTAACAATTTAAAAGTTAATTGTCCTCAACACAAAAGTGCATTAATGAAAAATAGCGTACTCTGTATGGCGCCACGCGTTTACAACAATCTACCAAAACAATTATTAGAATGCAAAAGCTGTAATATATTTAAACAAAAAGTTAAAAAATTTCTCGTGGAAAAGGCCTATTATAGTGTAAATGAATTCATAAATGACATGCAATTTAATAATAATAGATGACGTTATGGTATTTGGTACTTTACTAATTGAGTTGACTTGTTTTAATTATTGTTTGACATATTTATGAATTCTGAATTGACCTGTCCATGACAAAGTTTCTTGACATTTATCATTTATTATTTTAATGACATCTTTTTCCCTTTTTTATTTTATTTTGAATGAATTTATAAAATGTATAATTAGTAATGTAATAAGTAGAGACAAACACCAATGAAAATTGCATGCCTTCAGGCGGATTATGGAGATGCCAAACTATCTTATATCAATGTTAAATCTGAATTACCCATTTTCGCAATAAATGAGTTTGAGTTTGAGTTAATACCATTTGGAATAATTTCGAAGGATATTGCTAATCCATTGCTCTATACAGTATAATACTTTAGAACTGTCAAAGTGAAACTCATTGCTACTGATAATTTGTTACGTAATAACCGTGCTGGGTCAAATATTTCCTTTTTTTTTTTTGTAATCCGCGGTTCTATTAAATGTCTGTTTTCTGTTCCTGCTGATTTCTTTGTCAGAAAGAAATAAGAAAATTGTCTTTTTGGCTTATGCCAAAAAGACAATTTTCTTATTTAACCAAAGCTGTTTTCTTATGAAAACAGCTTTGGTTTGTCGTTTCGAACCCCGTAAAGATCCAAATTAATGATCTAAAAAGGATTCTATGAACTATTTCTCATTTACATGATGGCATCATACACTCATAGGTATATAGTAAGTATTCTGTGTCTATGGGTCTACAGAGTACGTAGTTCTACACATCCCTATCCGACTTGACCAGTACAGAAATATCAACTTTTTTATAATGATATTTATGTGGATTTTAGAGCGACAGTTATAAAAATGTTTGAAGTTGTACGTAAATTGAACTCTATTTATTTTTCTTACACAAATATTGGAGATACGAGTATATAATTTTCCGTTTCATTTATACATACAGATACAAAATTATTTTTTGTTTATGGGAAACTTGAATACAGTTTATTCAGAATAAGCAACTGAATCGATTACAATCATTTTTACACCATGTTATATTTTTGTATAATACATTTAGAAATTGTTGCAGTGTGGTTACCGAGAGCTCATGGTAGATCATAGTATTGCGCACGCCGGTGGAACAGCTGAGGCCAACGCCTCACTCGCCCGCCTGAGCGAAGCATGGCCCATATTTTTGTTGGGACAGCCAAGTAGGATAACAAGCTCATAACTTTGTAGTTTTTCATGATGTCTTCTTGAAATTGTACATAAATTCTTTACTTAAAAATACTTTACACGTGTTTCGAGTTTAGCAAAAACAAAAAATATTGTTGTATAAATATTAATTCATAAATTCAAATCGTAATAAACGTGTTCCTGGTATATAGTCAATAACTTTCCACGTTAATTGGCAATATCACGATAAATTGATGTGTTTACTTCAATTTAAAAATTCTGTGTTATTACAAATTCTCATAACTTCCGAACCTGTAAAGATACGATTTAAAATCCTTAAAATATCGCTAGTATCACTCAAAATAAGATATGCCTTTATTGCTGCTTTATGCATTTATTGTGTATATACCTTTTCGGTTCATCATCATCATCAAGCTTTTTTTATAGTCCCAATGCTGGGCACAGGTCTCCGCTCATACAGAGAAGGATTGAGCGTAATCACCACGCTTGCTCAATGCGGGTTGGCGATTTCAGACTTAAAAGTCTAGGTTTCCTCAAGATGTTTTCCGTCACCTTTAGGCATTGGTGTCCAAGATATACTTAGAAAGTACATATAACTTTAGAAAAGTTACATTAGTACTTGCCTGAGCTGGAATCGAACCCGCGCACTCATACTTGAGAGGCTGGTGTTTTAACCACTAGGCGACCACGACTTTGACTTCTTTAGGTGTTCTATAGGATGCATTTCGGGGAGTTATAATTAATTCCCCCATCTCCGTTCCACCAGCGGACGACCCGTCGTACGGCTGGTTGGACCCTTACGTTGTTAACACCACTACGATCCGGACGAAGCGCTTCGCCTCCTCCTTTATACCGCGTACATCGAGGGACTGGAACAATTTGCCAGCGGCGGTGTTTCCATCGGACTACAATTTGAGTGTCTTCAAGGCTAGAGTGAATAGGCTCTTAATAAACTAGTGCGCTTTACCATCAACGATTGCGTCACTGCTTACCATCAGGCAGGATTGCGGTCAAGCGCTGGTTTATAATATGTAAAAAAAAACTATTATATCTCACGAATATTATATATCCTTTTCGGTTACTCTTTGTATAAATTTAGCGCTAAAATGTATCCATTACGAAATCGCTACAGCTGGAACCTCACCCATTCCACGGTACAGCAGGCATTAATCTTTCTAGAGACAATTTTAAAATCACCTGAGGATAGCCTGGTGTTTCAACGATCCTCCAACCTACGATGTGTTATAAATCATAAACTTTATACCTCCGACTCCTCAGTAATACTAAACTGAAGGTTTTTGTATGTAGGAATGTAGGTTACTTTGAAATCTTTTAAAAAGTTTTCTTACTAAGAATTTATGGATGGTTGGAAACTTTATTATGATCAACAGTTATTTTATACAAAACAGCATCAGGCTTGTAATCGCCGGAAGGTAAGGCAGGAATGGAGCTTCCTTCGCCCGAAGCCTGAGTTGTCGCCGCAGGATTTCACACTCGTCACTGGAGTTTGGATGCAACCATTGTGCGATAGTCGCACAGGGAGATTGAACCGCTGAAGAAAAGCGAATCGAGGCCCGTCAGGAGTGCGGTAAATGCCTATGCAAACCCGCACTTTGAGGCCATAGCTAGCGGTGGAATATTGCGGTGGTTTTAGGCAACAACACAAGTAAATAAAAACTACCGTCCCCATGATAGAGGAAGTCTTTGAGGATTTTACCGCGAGATCAAAAAAGGAGTTTACCTATAATAAAATATAGGTTATATTTAAATAGTATGTAATAAAGGGAGAACATTTTCACCTAAACGGGCCTAATCTTGCATTAAGAAATTCCTCGTAGGAAAGACCCGATAATACTTTTGCTGACCAGGCTAATGAACCTAGGCAATCAGAAACCAGGGAAATTAAACCGCGTAGAACTTACTATTTTGATTCTTGCTGCGGTTAGTTTGTGAATGGGTTGATTGGTTCGTGAATTTTTACATAAGGAGATCTTTGGCAGTCAATATGGGTAATCAGAAGCGCGAAAATCTGGAACCAGTCTTGCCAAGGTGTATTACCCAGTATCTAGATTATGAAAGTCATATAGGTAATCGCTCAAAATAAAATACCGGTATTTAGCTATATCCGGTTAGACTAGAAGCTGACCAGGCTGGGCAGATGATGATGTGGAGGGCACTTTGTAAACTAATTGATTGGCACTGCTCTGACAGGTCCGAACATGCTGCTACGTCCAGCAGTACTGACGGCATTGCTGTATGTGTCCAGATTGCACTACTACACGAAGATTCAGGAGGTCGTGGAGTTCCTGCGTCTCAAGTCCAACTGGACTTTGAGGGTCAAGAGGTTGGAGCTGCGTCACAGAACGAATTTGAAGTCATTCGTGGTGCGCGTTCCGATACTTCATCTAGAGAAGTTCCTCAAAGAAGAGTTATGAGAAAGAGTGTCCATGGAGTTTCTTTCCCGTTCTTCTCCATAGATACCTACTCTTTGGAATGGGCGACTAGCTTCACCTTACTGACTGACCGACCTTCTGATAATTCAAAAGTGCCTGTAACTGGTTTATTTGAAATTAATGCTTTGATTTGATTTATGGCTGAAGGGTGTTGCGTACCGGCTTCGTGCCCAGCTACGTCACACCAGTCAGCGAAACACGACGCCAACACTTCGTGTACGTTAGGTGTAGTTAATTATGTTAAAGGTATTAATAGTATTTTAAGTTTTTATGTTAATACAGTTAGTATTTTAGAACCTCATGGCTTGGTGCGCGATGATGGCAAGAGACCGGACGGCATGTCCTTAAATCCTCGGAAGACGGGTAGACCTTTAGTGTGGGATGCAACTTGCGTCGATACTCTTGCGCCATCCCATCTTCCTCGATCAACGTGCTGTGCTGGCGTTGCTGCTGCGGCTGCAGAAAACCTCAAACGGCGAAAATATAACAACCTTATCGGAAATTATATTTTCGAGCCATTTGGGGCCCTCGGGCCGTGGGGTCCGAGTGCTCATCGCCTCTTTAATGAACTGTCCAAACGGCTTGTTGACACTTCCCGTGACCCAGGGGCTGTCTTTTACCTTGGATTGCCCTTTAACGCGGCAATGCCGCCAGTCTCTTGGGTACATTACCAGTAAACAGCGATGACGAAGAATTTTTTGATGCTGTATTGTAATTTATTAATAGTTTTAACTAACTTTATTTAGTAATTTGTAGTTTATTTAGTTTTATAAGTTTGTAAATATATCAAAATATGATTAAATGTAAAAGTACTCTAAGACATATAGTATTGTATATGTTTATATGGACCTTGATGCCTGCAATAAATCCATACTAATATTATAAATGCGATATAACTCTGTCTGTCTGTTACGCTTTCCCGCTTAAACCTCTCAACCGATTGTGATGAAATTTGGCAGAGAATCACAAACACTGAAACACTGTGAAAGGTCATAGGCTAACTTTTATTGAAAAATTTTATATTCCCGAGGAAAATCTAAACAGAATTCAACAGAGTTCTATATAATCGAATTCCACGAGGGCAAAGCTGCGGGCGGAAAGCTAGTGTATAAATAAATAAAAGAGAACTACAAGCCCCAATCTTAATTTGTATGAACTTTAAATATGTGTTGGGAATTGGATCCCGTTACTGTCGGCTAACACCATAAATCTTTAACCACACATCATTAAACCCCTGTCTTTCCCCTCAGGATAGGCATCTAACTTCACATTCAAGTTTGTAATTATGTAAATTTTCAGCGAGACTCAACCAAAACAGACTGTAACACCTAGTATTATAAACGTTACATTACGCAAGCCTTGTACTTCTTGTGTTATAATATAAGCCAGGCTTTTCGTTGTCTTAAAGGCTTTTATTACTTATAACGAGGCCATTTGGGGACTGGCTCATGTACGCGGCTCTGTTCTCACGAAAGATGACCATTTTCTCCCTAATTAGTGGCGTCAGATTGAAATATTACATTATTTCCAAAAGGCAACAAGTGAAAATTTATAACTAACGGTACGTGGTTTAATTGTCATGCTGAGAGAAGCGTTATACAACGTGTAACAAAAAGGGTATATACATACCAAGGGCATGGCATCTTTAGATGAAATCAAACGATATCGGAAGGGTTTCAACTCAAAATAAAATACTCAAAAAATTGGTACTAAATTTTCGGTTCATGTGTTTCTTAAAATTAAATCATAATAAACGTGGCAGCACACTACATACGTTAATAACTACTCGTTACCCGTCAGGTTACTTGCCAAAATCCAATAAATGTCTTCAATATCTCTGTGCGACTAGTATGATAGTAGCCTATCACAGGCGGTGTTTTTTCTCATAACTTCCTAACATAAAGAGATAGGATTAAAAAACCCTTCCAATATCGTTTGATATCATGTAAAGATGCCACGCCTTTGTTATGTATATACCCTTTATGTTACACGTTGTATAAGGATCGAAAGGTTCATTTAAATTTCCTGTGTTTGCAAAAATCTTTCATCAGTTATAATTGGGATTTGTTGAGTAAAAGTATAAATCATCATCATCATCTCAGCGTTAATCCCAGTCGCATTCGCAGCTTTTCAGCTTTGGAGTCTGGAGTCCACTTTACCAGTCTAACTGCTGATTTTGGCTAAACTTCGACATTTTTCGTGAAACGACTGCCTTCTGACCTCCATAACCCGAAGGTGATTTCGAAGCATTGCAGTTAGACCAATTGTTAGACTTTTGAGGGCTCCAACAACCCGTAACGACTGCCACTAGATGTTCATACGCCAACCGGGACCAACGGCTTAACGTGCTTTCCGAGGCACGACCAGACCAGTGCAAATATTCATATTCATGCATACAAATATTTGCACTGTGCGGGGATCGAACCCGCGCCTCTTTGCGCAACAGTCGCGTTCGCTACCGCTACGCCACGGAAGAGTAAAAATACAAATAACAAGAAAAAATATTAGTGTTCTATAGGATGCATTTTGAAGAGTTTGCACAGGAATTGCATGACTTAATTCCTCCATCTCCGTTCCACCATCAGACGACCAGTCGAAGCGAGCGACCACCCTTACGTTGTTGACACCACTACGACCCGGACGAAGCGTTTCGCCTCGCCTTTTATACCGCGTACATCGGAGGACTGGAACAATTTGTCAGCAGCTGTCTTTCCGTCTGACTACAATTTTATTGTCTTGAATAAATAGGCTCTTAAGACGCTGTGAATGGCAAACTTTTAGGTATTTGAGGGGGTGAAGCAGACGAAGTGGGACACGACTAGCCCCGCCCACTGCGGGGCGCGGGGCGCTCCGCGCGAGTACATCGATGCGTGAGGTGAGGCGTCGTGCATCGAGAAATACGCACGTTCTATTAAATCTATACCAACCATTCTCTATTCCATCTACATTTAGAAGCGCAATTTCACAACCCAACCGCGAGGTATGCTTGGCTCTGTTCGTCACAGTCCCGGTTCGCATTAGACGAGCAGCAGGTTCGAATCCCACATCCGTTCACTTTACCTTGCGATTTTCGAGAATGTATATTTTATACATATTTTCATTTTTTATTATTACTTTTGTTTTCTTTTTTATTTTTTTAATGCGCTTTGTCCGTTCTGCTTAATTTTTTTGTGTTATGTCCTTTTTTCATGAAACTGTTAGAAATATATCATTTCTAGAAATTACTATTTATAAACAGCTGTTTAGAGTAACTGTTAAAAAAAAAATGCATTTTCGGATATTTAAAAAAATAAAAGATTTTTCTTCAAAACTGCAACTCTTATCGAAGTCGGGTTTGTACGAGTGCTTAGAATAACACAACACAAAAAGATTGAAATAGATGGAGGCACTTGGAGGAGGCCTATACTGAAAGGGGCTATGAATAATGCAACAAAATGAAATCTAAATTTACTGTTTTGAACTATTATCAAATCAACTGTTATTTTTATTGTTTTTCTTTTCTATTCCATCTACATTTAGAAGGGTAATTTCACAACCCAACCACGAAGCATAGTTGGCTCTGTTCGTCACAGTCCCGGCTCGCATTAGACGAGTACCAGGATCGAATCCCACTTTACCTTGCGATTTTCGAAAATGTACATTTTTTACATATTTTCATTTTTTATTATTACTTTTGTTTTCTTTTTTATTTTTATAATGCGCTTTGTCCGTTCTGCTTAAATTTTAGTGGTATGTCCTTTTTTCATGAAACTGTTAGAAATATATCATTTCTAGAAATTACTTTTTATAAACAGCTGTTTAGAGTAAATAACTGTTTAAAAAAAATGCATTTTCGGATATTTAAAATAATAAAAGATTTCTTCTTCAAAACTGCAACTCTTATCGAAATCGGGTTTGTACGAGTGAAATAGATGGAGGCACTTGGAGGAGGCCTATACTGAAAGGGGCCATGAATAATGCAACAAAATGAAATCTAAATTTACTGTTTTGAACTATTATCAAATCAACTGTTATTTTTATTGTTTTTCTTTTCTATTCCATCTACATTTAGAAGGGTAATTTCACAATCCAACCCCGAAGCATAGTTGGCTCTGTTCGTCACAGTCCCGGCTCGCATTAGACGAGCACCAGGATCGAATCCCACTTTACCTTGCGATTTTCGAAAATGTGTATTTTATACATATTTTCATTTTTTATTATTTTTTTTTGTTTTCTTTTTTATTTTTATAATGCACTTTGTCCGTTCTGCTTAAATTTTTGTGTTATGTCCTTTTTTCATGAAACTGTTAGAAATATATCATTTCTAGAAATTACTATTTATAAACAGCTGTTTAGAGTAACTGTTAAAAAAAAATGCATTTTCGGATATTTAAAAAATAAAAGATTTCTTCTTCAAAACTGCAACTCTTATCGAAATCGGGTTTGTACGAGTGAAATAGATGGAGGCACTTGGAGGAGGCCTATACTGAAAGGGGCCATGAATAATGCAACAAAATGAAATCTAAATTTACTGTTTTGAACTATTATCAAATTGACTGTTATTTTTATTGTTTTTCTTTTTTTAAATTATATTATGAACTAAGAAATTCATGGTTAAATAAAGGCTTATTATTATTATTTATTATTAATTTCTAGAAATTTTTAGAAAGAAAATTATAACGAATTGATTTTAAATATTAGTTTGCATTATAATTGTTACAAAAAGAATATATTTAAAAAGATGGAACAATTACTACAAAAAATACAGAAAATCGGATAAATTAATAACAATTAAAAAAAAAAAACAATTGCAAATTAGAAATCCAACAAAAAGCATACAACGTAAAGCTGGGGTTTGAACCCGAACACATACAGGTGAAGAAAAATGTGCCGCGAAAACGTAAAAAGAATAATTACAGAAAAAAATCAAATAAAATATCGGCAAAAATACAACAGTAAATTAAAAAGCATTTATTTCAATTAAAATCTACAAAAAGCATATAATGTAAACCTGGGGTTTGAACCCGGGCAAAAACGAAATATGATTATTCATCAACAAACAGACACGTAAATATAATTATTTTCTGTGCGGGGTAAAGCAAAAAGTGACATAGGTCCGACAAGCATCGCGCCTCAGCGGTCACTGTCGCTAAGCATAGAAGTGAAAGAGAAGGCAATGGACGCCGCGATGGAGCGACGTTTCGTTCACGTTATTTATCATTAAATACATTATTTATTTTAGAATATCTTAGTTAAATCGATAAACAAAACAATGGTTTCATTTACTATTATATTTTACATCGCTCTTCTCAATTTTATCAAGATTTGATGATTAATAATACAGTTACAACTGTTATAAATTCAATTTTAGGGGTTACTTTAGGATTTTTTTCTATCGAGAAAATTAATTCAAAACGTGTTTTGAAAACAATTGTTTCCTGCTACATATAATCAAGATTAACATATAAATTTTTGGCTGCTCTGAAATGTATACATTTGGCTAAAAAATTGTTTTAAGAAGCCTATTTTTACTGAACACAGCGCCTTAATAAACTAGCGTGCTTTACCATCAACGATTGCATCATAGCTTTGGTAAGCAGCTAGCTAACTAGCAATTCGTAGTAGTAGCTAGTTGGATAGCTTTGGCAGGCGGGTTTGCAGTCAAGCACAAGTTTATAAATATAATAGAAAAATCTCAGTAAGCATCAAAACCCAAAAAACGAATTGGTTTAAATGCGATAAACATCGGCTGCCGGTAGAAGTTACCAGCCACCAGACAAAGTCTAAGCAGTTGTTGCGATGTGTGCCGGATACGATGTGCCAAATCTTATTGTGTCGGAACTTTGGTCATGGAGTGTCTCCAGATCAATCTCCCTCTGGCGCAGCATCGTTGGACTTGTTCTTGGGTTTAACATTGCATCACCTCACTCAAGTGCCGTCTTCCTTCTTGTACACTCAGTTTATTTGAGTAAATGGGCTTTTGGTAAACTATCGCGCTTTACCATCAATGATTGCATCACTGCTTGCATCGCGACTTGCAGTCAAGCACTAGTTTATAATTATAAAAAAAAAAAAACATAACGATATCACACATAGAACTAAGATTATTGGCGCCTTGTTCACAAACTAAAATAATTAAGAAGAGAACATTACATAAAATATTTCTTTAGTCCTGTGAAATTAGTCCGCGCCTTATGTAAATTAACGTATTTTTAGTCGCCGTGTCTTTCTTTAATCAGGCCTAAACTGTCTATGGATTATATTAATATAACAGGATAACTCGCCGTACGACGGGTCTTTCGATGATGGAACGGAGATGGGTGAATTCCCTCACACGCTCTCCAAAATGCATCCTATAGAACACCGACAGGTTGGCTACTCTTCGCCTGTGCTCCAGGGTTTGGAGACCGTTTGATATCACAGGACAGTGGAGTTACACAATACGAAAAATGTAAAATGATATCAATTGCGGTCCAAACGATATCATCATCATCATCATCATCAGCCTCTACTCGTGCACTACTGGACATAGGCCTCTTCCATGGCATGCCAACAAGCTCCATCCTGAGCACTACCAGCCACCTTTTTGATGTCGTCGCTCCATCTCACCCAATGGCGTCCCACGCTACGTTTGCCAAGACGCGGTCTCCACTCGAGGACTCGTTTACCCCAACGGTTGTGGGCCCTACGGCATATGTGACCAGCCCATTGCCACTTCAGTTTGCTAATCTTCTCAGCTATGTCGGTGACTTTGGTCCTCTGACGGATTACCCCATTTCTGATGCGGTCTTTCAGAGAGACGCCCAACATAGCCCGCTCCATAGCTTGCTGAGCGGCTTTAAACCTATGGGCTAGTCAGACTGTTAGTGTCCACGTCTCGGCTCCGTAAGTCATCAATATCAACTAGTCTCAATCATTTGCCGAAACTGCAGGATATAGGATAATTATTGTATCTTCAATCTTATTCATTTTGTGGCATATTGCATATCCATTGCTTCATAAGTTCAAAAACTGGGTCTGCCCAACAACGTAAATAACGCAATGAATGTTGATGAACTGTCAACATGAAACCCATTGCTACTGAAAGTGTGTTACTCAATTACCCGCTGCTGCCATCGTGTTATGCCGTCGTAAAAATACCAGTATTTCAGTGTAAGAAAGAGATGTAGCTATAGTTGGCCGATAGCAGCATCTCTTTCAAACTGAAATCATGGCGGCATTAATATGACCCCTGTCCCATCTTTTATTCGTAACTGCAATCCAAAGAAAGCACGTACAAGATTCTAAGACCTTACCCACGACAGGGTATTGGACCCAAAACCGAAGAGGTATATAAATAAAATAAATGCTCCTGTCCTGGTTTTACCTCGGGACATTATTCAAGCTAAATCCCGGGATTTGCCGGGACTCCCTGCGAATCTCTTAACATTACCGTTAAATTGTTTTATGGCGGGAAAAATTGCGGCGGAAATTAAATTATGGGTTAGATGTTAGCATATTATAGCATAAACAATTTATAAAGTTCGCATGTGCACAAATATGAGTTTATGGAATAATGGAAGAATAACTTTAATCGCTACATAATAAGGTTGAGTTTACCCTACAGCTTCAAACTTTATTAATAGTGCTAGTCATTTCGAAATCAACTTTAGGATAATTGATTTAACATAACTAATTGTTTAACTTAAAATAGGGTGGGGATGTGCAGCCTCAGTTATACTCCACTCAGCAGTAGGAGGATTTAAGGATGTGACTATAAGATTAATTTCACTCGGCGGCGATCACCGTGTATAGCAGGCCGTCACCTCCTTCTGCGAAGCAGTGATGCTGGCAAAGGAGGAGGCAGAGCGCGTGAGGGAGCGGGAATCCCCGCGGCCTCACGCCTCTTGCTGCCGAAGGAGACGCCCTGGTTGGGAGACAAAATCGAACTCCCGGCCACCCTAGGCGCGAGCTTGCGAGCGGTGAGCAGTGGGCAGCTCGCCGACCGGTAAAGACCAGGCCCGAGTCGACGGGGGGTTGTGTTTCACGCGCGCCTCAAAGAGATGTCAGCACATCGTGACGGGGCCCACGAAGACTAATACCTCCTGGGTCAGGGTTGCGGGTTGGTTAAAAAAGAATCCGTGACCCTGGCCTACAGACAAGTGAAGGAACATGGGTGGGTTTTAGTCAGTAAAAGTCTGATACGCCTTTCCGCCTTTTCTTCCAGAGCGGCTCATTGATGATTTTCCATCCCAAACAAAAAAGAAGACTAATTTCACAGGGAATTATACAGTTTGTATACTCTAATGATAGCAGATATGAAAAAAAAAAAAGAAACTTGAAACATTCTATGGATGTATGTTTATTAGGTACCGAGGAATTGCAAAACTTAAGTGACAGTGGGCCGGGCACATTGCCCGTAAGACCAATACCCGGCGGGGCCGACGGATTTTAGAGTGGCGACCATGTACCAGAAGACGCAGCGTGGGTAGGCTCCCGACAAGGTGGACCGTTGACCTGGTGGTCGCGGGAAACCGATCGATGCGGGAGGCGTAGGACCAGTCGACGTGGAGATCCTTGGGGGAGGCCCATATCCAGCAGTGGACGTCTTTCGGCTGAGATGGTGATGATGATGATGATGCCCTAATTAAGATCATGGTCTATTTATGTGCTAAATTATATCCAAATTCGTTCAGTTGTTTTAGCGTGAAAAACAAAATTTGCCAGCGACGGAATTTCCTTCGGACTATATTTTGAGTGTCTTCAAGGCTAGAGTGAATAGGCTCTTAATAAACTAGTGCTCTTTACCATCAACGATTGCGTCACTGCTTACCATCAGGCGGGCGCTCCCTAGACGGGCGGGGCGAAGAAGGCGGGGGACGAACCGCCGTTTCCTTTAGCCCCGGAGTGTGGCCAGCGTGTGTGGTAGCCCCCACACGCGTATTGCACTGGTCACCACGTCTGAGGATTACCTCGGTCTCCCCGGGTCCTCCCTTGGCGCGGAAACCGGCTTGGCAGGAAAGCCCTGGGAGTGCCACGGGGACAATGCCTTCGGGCAGATCCCGTGGTTCTCTCAACGCAGAGCCTGAGGGGAACCGAGTGGTTTTAGTGGGTATTCCCAGCCTCGGCTGGGCGAGTCCCACACACGCCTGCCGCCTAGCTAGCGGTGGGTATGGTGCTGTTTTCTAAACTTTTTATGGTGCAAGCGGCCCTGGTTCAGGCTCAATCGTGATGTTGCACAGAAACGTCATTATAAAAAAAACAGTTGACAAAACAAGAAACTGAATGAAGAAACAAACATAACACCGGAATAACTAGAAACAAACAAACATGTCTGGAAGCAATCTTCTCGTATTTACAAGTCAATCGACAGTAAATATTGCGGATATAACCCGACCAATGACAAAACGTCACATTTTGATATAAGATGTTCACTGTACCTGTGGTATAGATATATAATAATATATATATATATATATATATATATAATTTACTACCTAATGTTACAGTACGTTCGAAATTTGGGAATAAAATCCTTTTTGGGTATTTTACATGTAAATGATGTAATAGTTAATCTATACTAATATATAAAGCTGAAGAGTTTGTTTGTTTCAACGCGCTTATCTCCGGAACTATGGGTCCGATTTGAAAAATTCATTTTGCCTTGTATAGCCCATTAATCCAGTAAGGCTTTCGTTTTATTTAACATCACGCTGCGACCAATAGGAGCGGAGCATAATTAACACCACGCGAACGAAGTCGCTGGCGGCCGCTAGTTAATTATAAATAGGAAAATATATTAAGCCATTTGAAAAACTCGAGCTCAAATAATCTTAAAAGCATCACATAAGTTCTGCAGACATTATTCTAAAATATCATATACAGTGTGCTGAGTACATTACTTCCTTAGTTATATTGATAAAATATATCCACTCCGTCAATCGTGACCTTTAAAGAACCCTTTTTATGGTTTGTTTACCTTTTATCTCACGGCTCCTTGAATCTAGTCATCATCATCATCTCAGCGTTAATCCCAGTCGCATCCGTAGCTTTTCAGCTTTGGAGTCTGGGGTCCGCTTTACCAGTCCAACTGCAGATATGGCTAAACTTCGACATTTTCCGTGAAGCGAATGCCGTCTGACCTCCACAACCCGAAGGCGACATCGAAGCATTGCAGTTAGACCAATTGTTGGATTTTTGAGGGCTCCAACAACCCGTAACGACTGCCACTAGATGTTCTTATGGCAACCGGGACCAACGGCTTAACGTGCTTTCCGAGGCACGACCAGACCAGTGCAAATATTCATATTCATCCATACAAATACTTGCACTGTGCGGGGATCGAACCCGCGCCACCTTGCGCAGCGGCCGCGTCCGCTACCGCTACGCCACGAAGGCTGTCATATTGATAAAATATATCCACTCCGTTAATCGTGTCCTTTAAAGAACCCTTTTTTATGGTTTGTTTGCCTTTTATCTCACGGCTCCTTGAATCTAGTATACATAGATATCGAAAATACATATGTATGTATGTATGTAAACAGTGTGTTATTCACACAACAGCGAGGTAGCTGTTGTCACTAATTAAATGTCATCTGTCAGTCACGAGAAATGGCGGTGAAAGGAGCCACAGTGACGTAGGATCTATCTTGGTGTAATAGTGTGCCAGTGAAGCGATATATCTGCATTTGAACGCGCTAATCTCCGGGAATACTGTTCCGATTGGAAAAATTCTTTTTGCGTTAGATAGCCGATTAATCCAGGAAGGCTATATAACATCACGCTGTGACTAATAGGAGCCGAGCATAATAACTAACTACACGCGAAAGAAGTCGCGGACGGCGGAATTTAATCTGAAGAGTTTGGTTGTTAGTTTGTTTGAACGCGCTAATCCCAGGAACTAATGGCTCGATTTGAAAAAATATTTTCTGTTGGATAGCCCATTAATCCAGGAAGGCTTTAGGCTATATAAAATCACGCTGCGACCAATAAGAGGCATGTCCTAGAGCCAAAAATTTTGAAGACATGTGACATCTACCAACCCGCACTGGGCCAGCGTGGTAGATTACGGCCTATTCCCTCTCACAGAGGCCTGTATCCCAACTGTGGGCACATTTTAGGCTGATTGTGACGTCATCCACACGATTCTACAATACTGTTAGCTAATTATTGAATTTTCAGTATAGCAGCAAACAGTATCCTAATTACGTAACATAGCAGCAAACAGTATCCTAATTACGTAACATAGCAGCAAACAGTATCCTAATTAAGTAACATAGCAGCAAACAGTATCCTAATTACGTAACATAGCAGCAAACAGTATCCTAATTACGTAACACACTATTACTATCAATTGGAATAATTTTGAAGCACATTTATAATCTATTAGCTTTCCGCCCGCGGCTTCACCCGCGTGGAGATCTCTTAAAGAAACTCTTACACCGAGCTGGTAAATTGCTCGGACAGCACGTTTTTGGAAAACAAATATATTTTGTACTAACTTTCCGCCCACGGCTTCGCCCGCGTGGAGTTCGGTTATATCGCGCTTTTTAGATTTCCCTCGGGAACATCATTTTTTTTTCGGGATAAAAGGTAGCCTATGTTCTTTCTCAGGGTCTAAAGATTGTCTGTGCCAAATTTCATCAAAATCGGTTGAGAGGTTTAAGCGGGAAAGCGAAACAGATAGACAGACAGACAGACAGACAGACAGACAGATAGACAGACAGACAGACAGACAGAGTTACTTTCGCATTTATAATATTAGTATGGATTGCTTCATATATTATGTAAATGAAAGATGAGTTTACTCAATAACGTAAATAATGCAATGAATATTGTTGAACCATTCAAATGAAACCCACTGCTACAGGTGCCCTATTCTCCTATTACAATAGTGTCAGAACGGTCGATCAGTGATCTCATAATCATCGATTTTGACAAGTTTCTTAATCTACTAACAAAATGGCGTCATTATAACTTTCTAGTGATCAATCACTGACACTCCACTACATATTTTAATAAAGTTTAAATTGAATAGTATTTTTAGAAAATCATTTCTATTAACGGGTTTTATAACAATGGCAATACGGCAACACCATTCCATCACCATTCTATTACGAGATTACTGAGATAATTGATCATTCATTATGAATTTAGCAGATTACGGACTTTTAAGCACAATGACAATGGAATCGGGTTGAAATGATTATTTTATAAAAATAGCAGATTAGGCCCCACTTGCTATCCTGATAGAAAAGAAAATTATTTGTTTCCTTGCCTTCTTAACACATCATAACTAAACGATTCCAGTTATTTTTAGTCAGATAGGGATCAACACAATTACAACTTATTATCCATCCTTCTTAGCGTGACCTACTTCGCCGGTCCACTTTCCAAATGCGGCCATCTTTTTCTGAACATATTATTATTTTTGCCAGTACTTACAATCCCTTATGGCCCCTAAATTATAATAAGACGCGAAAAAACAAAAACATAAGTTAATCCAGATGCCATATGTCTTGGGATAATAACAAATATTTATTTGGGCTAAAAGGGCAAGACTTGGAGCATCAGCTTGGCTGCCCGCCAGGCGTTTGCATTGAAACACATTTGGTATGCCAGTGGTGGACTTGAGACCGTTCTGCGTTCACACATGATGTAGTCAAAATGTGTTGAGTTTAATATCGATTGTTTGGGTTTTTGGCAAGGCTGTAAATTTTCAATGAAGATGTAAATAGAAATGCTATTATTATATAGAATATTTGCACTGGTCTGCTCGTACCTCGGAAAGCACGTTAAGCCGTTGGTCCCGATTTCCATACGAACATCTAATGGCAGTCGTTACGGATTGTTGGAGCACTCAAAAGTTCAACAACTGGTCTAACTGCAATTCTTCGATATCGCCTTCGGTTTGTGGAGGTCAGACGGCAGTCGCTTCACGGAAAATATCGAAGTTTAACCAAAATCAGCAGTTAGACTGGTAAAGCGGACCCCAGACTCCAAAGCTGAAAAAGCTTCGGATGCGACTGGGATTAACGCTGAGATGATGATGGTGATGTGAATGGAAATGCTGGGAGGGAACACTCCAGAAGGACATATACTGACGAAATGTTTAACAGTTGAAAGGTCAGTTGTGGAGTACCTACAATTAATGTGCGTGTAAGCCGTAAGGAAACCGTAATTATGAAATGTAGAGGAATCAAAAGATGGCGCTCTTTGAGGTCGGCACTTTTAAATGGGGAAGATGTGAGCTTTGCATAAGTATCTTCTTCTCTGCCTATAGAGGTCCACAGCTGGACAAATACCTCTCCCAAGGCTTTCAATCCATTGGGGGACATCGCCATAGTCCCCACGCTTGGCAGGCGGGTTGGGGATCGCAGTAATATGTTATTCCCCAGGAGAAGTATGTGTCGGTCATTTCTAGTTCGAATTTTCAACTAAGGCTATTAAATCATTGGCAACTTGATCATCACCATCTGACGAGCCTGTTTCCAACTATACTGGAGTCAAGTTCCAGTCCAACTGGGTGCGGCTGGGTACCAGCATTTTACATAGTATGACTGATCTGACCTCCACAATTCACCTACTTACTAGGAACTGCACTTTATTGACTTAATTGTACTCTGGCTGTTAAGAGTATGTCATGCTCACTCAAATGTATCGCTGGTGGTGGCGTGTATGTTGGGTCATTAGATTCCCTTCAATATGGTTGAGCTGAATGATGCTGATCCTTATGTCATGTTCGTGAACGGACGCCGTCAGAGGGGACTGGTCATCTCTGACTTGCCACGGCGTATTTTAATTTTTGAATTGATTTTTGTGTGATTTCCATAATGAACGCTCTCAGCGTACAATAATTTCTGCATCGTTCTCACACGGTTGATTTGAACATGAATGATGTAATCAAATATTTGTAACAATAGCTTGAAAATTTAAAAGAGTGTCCATGGAGTTTCTTGCCCGTTCTATATGTTTCGTTCGTTATATTTGCGACTAGCTTCATCTGATTGACTTACCGACCTTCTGACAATTCAAAAGTGCCTGTAACTGGTTTATTTGAAATAAATGCTTTGATTTTGATTTTTTTGATTTTGCAACACGTCCGGCAAAACTGGTTATCAAACTTTCTGGCTTCTGACAACCAGTAACGACTGTCACAGTTCTATGAATGACATCCGGGTACTTTCGGAAGCATGAAGATCACAAGCACCCACAACATATACAATAATATTTATTATGGTCATAGCATAATGCTTCCACGACAGAGTTAACGCAGGGATTTGATTTTTATAATAAATATAGTTTAAAAAACTAAAAAAACATGCTTTTAAAAAATATCAAACTAAAAAGTTAAAAATAATTTTAAAAAAAGCGTGAGGCGCTTTGTGCCATAATTTTTGTATATTAAGCGCATCACGCTTTTTTTAAAATTATTTTTAACTTTTTAGTTTGATATTTTTTTTCATGTTTTTTTAGTTTTTGAAACTATATTTAATTTCAACTTTTTAGTTTGATATACTTTTAAAAAAAAAAGAAACGAACGAATGAACGTATTGAAAACGGTAAGACATTTTACAGTAATGAGCCGCTCACTCGTAGTCCAAAGAGTTAGATTCGGCTAAACAAACAAACAAGCAAACAAGCAAGCAAACTGAAGCTAAAAAGCATGTAAAAAGAATCTCTCTTTTTTTGGCATTCATATTTCCCGTGCATTACTTATTTCGTAAAAAAGCCTCGAAGCTCACGAATTTTGAACTTGAAATCGAACGCAAAACTTAAAGCTATTGCAGAGAAGCGGTAAAAAGTTGAGGTGAAGTTTCCTTCCGCGTTGTCAGTCCGTATTTAAAGAGAATCAACGGGACTTAGGGAGGCTTTGGCACAATTTTCTTAGAGAAACTTTACACTTTATTCCTTTAGGGTAGAACGAGTTAACTGTTTCTGTCAAGTACCAAAGTAACTAAGATATAATGGAATTTTATTTCATACGGCTTCCCGCGAAGTTGTTATTAAATTTAATTCAAATTATTTTTTGTTTCAGGCCTTCGTCCATAGTGTTAGTAATCATCATCATCATCATTACAGCCGAAAGACGTCCACTGCTGGACATAGGCCTCCCCCAAGGTTCTCCACGACGACCGGTCCTGCGCCTCCCGCATCCAGCGGTTTCCCGCGACCTTTACCAGGTCGTCGGTCCACCTTGTCGGGGACCTACCCACGCTACGTCTTCCGGTGCGTGGTCGCCACTCGAGAACCCATCGGCCCCATCGGGCATCGGTCCTACGGGCAATGTGTCCAGCCCACTGCCACTTTAGTGTTGCAATTCTTCGGGCTATATCGGTTACTCTCGCTCTTCTACGGATCTCCTCATTCCTGATTCGATCGCGCAGTGAAACCCCAAGCATAGCCCTCTCCATTGCCCTTTGAGTGACTTTGAGCCTTCTTATAAGGCCCATTGTTAGCGGCCACGTCTCAATTCCATAAGTCATCACTGGCAACACACACTGGTCGAAGACTTTTGTCTTGAGACACTGTGGTATTTCGGACGAGAAGATTTTACGTAGCTTCCCGAAAGCAGCCCAGCCGAGTTGGATTCAACGATTGACCTTTTTCTCGAAGTTGGACCTTCCCAACTGGATAGTTTGTCCCAGGTACACGTAACTGTCAACAACTTCGAGAACAGAGTCTCCAATCTTTATAGGAGTCGATTTTACATAGGCCTTAGACATGACTTTCGTCTTGTCCATGTTCATTTTAAGACCGACTCGCTCGGAGGCTCTACTGAGGTCTTAGAGCATTGTACTCAGGTCCTCCGCGGACCGTGCGGCTCCGTGTTAGTAATAGTATCAACAAAATAATTAATAACTAGTAAAAAGAGTGGGTGTGAGTGACTGGTGGTAGTGAGTGGAGACCGCGTCTCGGCAAACGTAGCGTATGATGATGATGATGAGTTTGGCTATATTTAATGTATCAGATGATTGGATCGCAGTGACCGAACGAGTCTTCGAGTCGTCTCGGCAAACGTAGCGTAGGATGCCCTTGGGCGAGATGGAGCCACGACATCAAAAAGGTGGCTGGTAGTGGCTGGCGGAGAACTGCCCAGGATCGAGCTTGTTGGCGTGCCTATGTCCTATGTCCAGCAGTGGACGAGTAGTGGCTGATGATGATGAGTGAAAAGAGAACGGCTCGTGATTAAAAATAACAACCGCTCTGGTAAACGAGCGCGGTTCGCTGATGGATGGCTCCACCATTCTTACACATCGAGATCCCTCCGTGTCTCCGGACGCACGTCAAGCCGTTAATCGCGGCTTTCATACATTATGGAATAGATTTAATTTTCTAATTTTTCTCATGATGGTTACAATCAAGAAGAAGAGGAAGAGTTTGTTTGAACGAGCTAATCTCAGGAACTACTGGCCCGACTTGAAAAAAATATTTTTGCGTTGGATATCCCATTAATCCAGGAAGACTTTAGACTATCACATCACGCTGCGATCAATAGGAGCGGAGCATATAAAAAACGCGGACGAAGTCGCGCGCGGCCGCTAGTCGAGGGTATATCACGCCCATCAAAATTAAGTTATTTATTTAGTCATTATTTAAACAGAATTCAATACACATTATTCCCACTACCCAATCTAATTTCATTTTCCGGCGCGTTCAGCCAAGAGTTTGGCCAAGTTGTGGAGATTAGCTAACTTACGGCGTAACCCACAAAGTTTAGCTCAATAACTCTTGCAGTTCCAAAACTGAATAAATGTTTTTCTGTGACTTAGAACTGAAGTTTTTCTGTTACGAATTCTTTTGGTTGGTATGCTGATTAGTTTCGGTTATCGGTTTTTGAGGGTTTTATAGAAACTGGCTCGGAATTTTAATGTTTAATTATGAAGCCAGTGATGTGGACGAGACCTTGGTCGTATAGTTAGGATACAATTTATTTGTATAGTTAGTCATTACCCCCTTGACCTATGTATGTTTTTACAGTTAGTTTTTTTATTTTTTTGTGTGTAGAGGGTCCATATAGATATAATCTACACTAATATATAAAGCTGAAGAGTTTGTTTGTTTGTTTGCATGAATGCGCTAATCTCAGGAACTACTGGTCCTATTTGAAAAATTCTTTTTGCGTTGGATAGCCCGTTAAATCAGGAACGCTTTAGGCTATATAACATCACGCTGCGACCAATAGGAGCGAAGCATATAAAAAAATATCGAATACTAGGCGGGTGGAACCGCGGCGCGCAGCTAATAAAATATATACACTATAATAATTTATTTAATTATCCATAAGGAGCGGCTTCTAGCTAAGAAATAACGGCCACACAGCTTTGTTTGCCCCGGTTGGTCCACGGATGGGTGGCCATCGACACATAAATCAAAATCAAATCATTTATTTTACAACGAATCTAGGTTACATTAAAATACAGGTGGAGTAGACAGGAGTGAGTCATGTACGTTCTACTAAGACCCCTCCATGCCTTCTCCGTGCGCGTTCTTCACGGCTGTCGTTCGCAGACCAACGCCGATCGCCGCCACGAGGACGCGGTGGTGCTCCGCCCAATGGGCAGATCTCCACCGTATGCTCCCCCGTGTCCTCAGGGCGATTCCCATAGTGGTGACGCCCTGGCGATTCCTCCCGCCTTATCTGGAACAGGAACCTCCCGTAACAGCTGTGTCCGGTGAGGACCTGCGTCAGGCGGAAGATGAGGATGTCCGGTGCCTCTATAGCCACGGTTCAAAGAGGAGACTTACCACCGCTGTAAGAAATGCTCGCCTCGCTTTGCTTTCTCTGCTCAGACCCGCTCGGTCATAGTTCCAACCCATTTGGTAGGCGTGCAGGCTTAGCAACTGCTACCAATTCTCTGTTGCAATTTCAACCTAAACTATAAATAATTATTGAGTATTGTATAGGCCGTTAGTTGAATGACCGCCGTTTAATCAAAAGGCTGGGTGCTTTGTGGTACTAAAGGGCTATTTAAACCAAATGACTGTTACATATAGCATATAACGTCAAAACAGAACTCTTAACATTTGCGTAAGAAGATCCTGTTTGTCGTTTCGTAAGTACCAACTTGAAATTCACAACTCGTAATAATAATCCATCTCGATTAGCTAACAAAGTTTCCTTAGAGAAAACGCGGTCGCTTAGATACATAACGTCGGTATATCTGTCAACCTATTTGAACATTTTCCTCACTTTTCTTTCTGATTAATGATACTACATAGTCCAAATTTAACTACATAAAGATTAATTTATTCAAGTCTAACAATCAGCACTTTTCAGACTTCAAAATGACCAAAAGACAGTCCCCCAAAATGTCCGTCGTGCACCATTTTTTAACCGACTTCAAAAAGGAGGAGGTTACTCAATTCGACCGTATATATGCTTTTTTTTTTATGTTTGTTCGCGCATAACTTCGTTGTTTATGAACCGATTTTGATAATTCTTTTTCTGTTGGAAAGAGGACGTTCCCAAGGTGGTCCCATGATAAGGATATCAGGGTTTGATGGTGGAAGACCAGAGAAAACAAGGGGAACTTTCAAAAGTTGCAGGGGCGACTAGTGCATTTCTTAGCATTTTCATTAAGTATTATAAAGCACTACAATTTAATAAAGGTCTGGAGTAGATCTGATGATGGAGCCGGGAGACAGTCGAAGGAACTCCTCAACACTTCACAGCAGCTACCTTGTGTTTGGGCTCGATTAATTTGTATTGATAAGAACTTTACACCTAGATGGGTTGTGACTGTCATAAAAGCTCTGATGATGAAGACAAAGGCCAGTTCCGGGAACTCCTCAACGGTTTACAGTAGCTACTTTGTGGTTGGACTTCATTCGTTTATATTGATGAGACCTTTGCACCCATTGGGTTAAAATAATGGTCTGCAGTAAATTTGATGATGAAGACCATAGGCAGTTGAGGGAATACTAACGGGTAAAAATTAAAGTAAACAAAATTACGTCGTTTCCCAACTATATTTGCGTCAGCTTCCAGTCTGAACGGATGCAACTGAATACATAGTACCTACTTTTAACAACTAAAAAGTGTAAAATAAAAACTTTTTTACAAAAAAACAACCGACTTCCAAAAACCACTACAAAGTGAAAAATAACTAATTTCGGAAGTCGGTGTCAAAAACGAATATACAAAACCAAAGACACCGACTTCCGAAATTAGTTATTTTTCACTTTGTAGTGGTTTTTGGAAGTCGGTTGTTTTTTTGTAAAAAAGTTTTTATCTAGTGCTTTTTTTGGAACCGTTTTTTTTAGAATTGGCGCCACAAACTACCTGACAGCACAGCTGTCTGTTCAGTTAGAAAATCCTTGAATGTGTACACTACTAGGCATTTAAAGTACTAGCTGCGCCGCATAGGTTTCGATATGTTTATTTTTTTTATATGCTCCGCTCCTATTGGTCGCAGCGTGATGTTATATTGATGCCTTTCTGAATTAGCCCTAGATTACTAAACTATCTTGCAAGTGACGTTGTTACTAAACATTCGTAAAAAGTACGACATGGAAATAAAACAGAATAAATCATCGAATCATAACTTTTGAACAACAAAGCAAAGAATGTCATTATAATCTCTAATTATTTTAGAAATTACAATGACATTCTTTGCTTTTCAGAGATCACATAATAATGGAAATAGTATATTTTTTTGACTCATACATAGATTGGACACATCTTTATATTCTGCACCCCAATATGGCTCCTCTTTTACATTGCACGGAAAAGTTAGTCGTCATTTTTCTAGCTCTAGACGGACACAAGGCACATATTTTTCTAGAATTTGATTCTTGGATAATTGTCGATGAAGAAATAGTTTTAATATCTAAAATATCTTTTATGAGTTCATTGATATCTCGCCGCAATGTTGGAGTATTTATTCTTTCTCTTAGGTTTCATAAGAGCATCAGCCATTTCCAATACAAAGTCGCGCCTGGATTTATTTATTTTACCGACATAATTGTGTTTTCTTCTTCATTATCACTATCGGTATCTGATGCTCTTCCACTTCTAAGTTGTCTTCTAACTCACTCAGTATCTCTTGCTGCTGTGCGCTCTCATCGTCATCTTCAGCCGTCTCCAATTATATACAAATTTTATTATCTCGAACAGGTCCAGACATCTAAAACTTTATATATAAACAAAATATGTAATAGTCAATTCAAAATCTTTCTAAATGAGTAAGTAATAAGTATATGAATAAGTGATGAAAACAAGTATACTTAGCTTTACTTAAAACTCATGCAAACACTAAACTTTCGTAAATTTTACGACACACTTGGTATAACTCTATAAAAAAATCACTTTCGACGACAATAACAGCGCGTGGCACACTGACTGACGTAATGAAGAAGGTACAGTGAAGCAGTGGACGCTGGACCGACGCATACTTTGTTTTTTTTTTTCAGGAATCATGATTTTGCCGTCGTAATTTTTACGATAGTTTAGTAATCTAGGGTTAATGGGCTATCCTACGCAAAAATAATTTTTCAAATGGACCAGTAGTTACTGAGACTAGCGCATTCAAAGAAACAAACAAACTGTTCAGCTTTATATATTAGTATAGATTTGTATAATGTATGTATATACTGCTTTCAATGGCATATATTTTGTTTTGAGGCATAATTATATTATTTTATACCTAATGCTAAAAAATATACCGCTCTCAAAAAGGTGAAGGAATTTTGAGGGATTGCTCTCTAAGTTTAACTTCGCCGTTTATATTTACCTAGCACCTAACAAAAATTCGACGTGACATCTACCAACCAGCACTGGGGCCGTGTGGTGAATGACTGACCACTCCCTCTCACCCGAGAGGAGGGCTGTGACCCCCAGACGGAATATTATAGACTTATAAATTTATAATGTATAATGCAGTTTTAGCAAATATTAAAGTTTTATCATAATCGCCTTTTTTTACAATGAGCACAATTTAATTTTTGGAATTTCGCTGTCACACCAGAAATGTTCTGTTTCTTTTCTTTCATTTTTTTTTTTTTTTGTAAGTGAGATTCAACCTCAACTCTTGATCAATGGCCTCTGTGGAATAGATACTACAATTTTGCCAATAACACGTGTAACAAATTATAGAAATTCTTTGGAAATTATATTTCACAATAATGGTGGATATCGCTAATGACAGTTGAAAAAGACGGCCGCGTGAAACTTCTATGAGGGAGGCTTGAGGCAAAGTCATGATGTGGCCACTATGCTGTGATATTTCAATGTTCTTTATAAATGATTTACTGAATGCCCTTTTTAGGGTTACGTAGCCAAATGGCAAAAAACGGAACCCTTATAGATTCGTCATGTCTGTCTGTCCGTCCGTATGTCTCAACCATTCTTTTTCCGAAACTAATAAGCGCTATACTGTTGAAACTTGGTAGGAAGATATGTTCTGTGAACCGCATTAAGATTTTGATGCAAAAATAAAAAAATAATAATAAATATTGGGGGCTCCCCATACTTAGAACTGAAACTCAAATTTATTTTTTTTTTCGTCAAACATACGTGTGTGGTATCTATGGATAGTTCTTTAAAAATGATATCGAGGTTTCTCAAATATTTTTTTCTTAACCGAATACTTTGCGTGGCAGACGCTTCCAAAGTGGAAAAAAGTTGGTCCCCTCTAACTTCTAAAATAAGAAAATGAAAAATCTAAAAAAATATATGATGTACAGTCAAGACCAAAAGTCGAGTTGCAATATCACAAAACTATGGCCAAGCAATACTAGTTGTAGTTACGACCTTCTTCTATAATAAAGTTTGATACACACTCATACACTTGCTGCCCGCTTATGATTGTTAGGTACTACTTACTAATTTCAACGTCTACAGTAAGTGTTTCAATGGCCTAACGGTTTTCGCCATGATAGGCATTCAAGGTGGTTCGAGTTCGAATCTAATAACTTACAAAAATATTTTTTAAATGTTTATTGGTGAGTTATGAATGCTGACAACAAAAATATCTAAAATACCGATCTGCAACTTAAAGATGATACTTTGTTTTAAGATTTTTTCTATATTAGAGTCATTATAAAAAGATGACGGTAGACTTAAAAGAATCTGAATCACTACTTCACAAAAAATATTCCGGTACCTACAATAACTATTATTAGCTACAATAACTAAAATAATATTACTTAGCTGTTGTTGGTTGGTGAACATATAGTTACCAGTTTGTGTTATTAGTTTTACTTTTTAATCAATATGCAGGCATATGCAGCAATATATCTCAAATATCATATGAAACCGGCTTTTGTGTAAGTTGTTTTTATTATCATTTATGTAAGGTGCAAACCAATCGCTTGTAGCAAGTGTGTAATAAAATTGTTATTGTTTTAGAGAAATACTGTAAGCCGTTGGAGGTCAAGGTCAAGAGGTTGGAGGACGAAGGTAGCTGTTGAGACAAGTGAAACGAAACGACAATATTTACCGTTGAATAAACTTTTAAATCGTGCGAAGAAGATAGGTAACAAAAAAAAAACTATTTATAACAAAAACAGTGCAGAAGTGTCCTACAGAGTGTTTTAAATATATACCAATAAATATCTTAATAACGGACTCTAAACCATCTCTAAAGTAATTTAGCTAAGTGACAGTAATATGTTCGGTTGGCTTAATGGCTAACAGATGTCGCCTTTTGCAATTTCAATAGAAATTACTTTTGGTAAATTATAAAAACAATAATTTCGGAATTTGATAAGAAATAAGTTCGTTTACTTTTGAACTAAGAAAGCGCTTGAAGATTATAATCTCATGCCATCAAACTCCGAAAAAAGTCACTACAGGATGGCAGCATTAGTACCATGCTATACACGCAAAAAAAAATATAAATGTAATAAGCACTATTATGTGTTCTAAGTATAGATTATTTTATGATTGCAATAATATTCAGGTTAAGCTTCAATCCTCTTTTCTTTAAGAAAATGAATAATTAAGCTATAACCTCTTTAATCATAATATACGGATAATATTTTAATTTTCATATCTAACAACCAAAAATGTTTTTTGTATTTTTTACCATAACAATATCATAAGTTTGTCATGGATTACTTTTATATAAAATATTACAATGCTGCCGTTTCAACGTTTGTTTCATTTGTTAGTATAAGTATATCTATACCGAATAATATATAACTTTATAATATATTGCATTATAATATGCTTATTGTTTTATTTTTATATATATTTTTATTATATTACCCCTATAGTAAACTAAAACATATAATAAAACCCTTTTTTGGGATAAATATTCAATAAATTTTCCTATTTGTTTAAATATTATTTGCAAACATTTTTACTTTAAAATACAAATCAATTATCATAATTTTAAAATATATGAAACAACAAAAAGAGTTGCCTGTAATAAGGATCGAACCCACAATCGCTCGCTTTTGATAGCACCATCGTTAAGTGCGGCCGCTAACTCAACTTCAAATGAAGTAACGAAATTTTGCATTACTTTAAAGAAAGACGAAGACTGCGATAAAAAAATAATGCGGTAGTGTAGCGTGGCCGGTTTAGCGCAGGCGACAGTAGTCTTTAAGGTGGAAATGGACTTCTACAGCTGATAGTACATTACTATAAAAACTGCCAACGAGATTTGTTTTGAACGAGATCTAATAAGTAGTTTTTTTTTAATACCTCGTAAATCGTAAACCTCTTATTACCGAATAATCTTTCACACAAATAACTTGAATCCTTTAATTTCATAAATCAGTGGTACGGAACCCTTTGTGCGTGAGTCCGACACGCACTTGGCCAGTTTTTACTACATATGTCACACGCTTTTATTTAGTAAACGACGCTATAAATAATTTTAAATGTCCAATGAAAAATACGCAACTTCCCTGTCAAGAAAACTCGTCATGTATTTTTTCCTATCATATTTTTAGTGTAATTTTGAAGGAAGGCTATGACAAGCAGAAAAATTACCGCTGAAACCAAAGTGGCCATGTGACATTTTGTAATACCAGCCCTAATGTGGTTGCAGTACTCCACACACGAACGGACCTGTGCTTTGTATAACATTAGAAGCTGTCCTGGTGTGAAGTACCGCTGGACCTTTGCAATAACGCCAATCGAAATGCAAAAATTGAAGATGCTATTGAGTTGCCCCGGTACTGCACTACATAAGCGACGTTTGGTGAAGCTTTTGTTTCTATATAGTAATGGCGATACGGCCCGTAGTGTACGGGGCAGTGTCAACAGCATCCTAGCTGGCAGCATGGACTATCAGTTTGTGAACCATTGCTGCAAGGTTTCGACTGGGCCTGTCATCTTGCAGCAATGATGTTATAGTCGGTTTGTTTCTTTGTCAATGTATAAGATAGTACTCAAATTTTTACTAATAGTTGCAGTTTTATTATTGTACTAGCGGCCGCCAGCGACTTCGTTCGCGTGGAGTTAGTTATGCTATGCTCCTGTTGGTCGCAGCGTGATGTTATATAGCCTAAAGCCTTCCTAAATTAATGGGCTATCCAACGCAAAAAGAATTTTTCAAATCGGACCCGTAGTTCCCGAGATTAGCGCGAACAAACAAACATACAAACAAACTCTTCAGCTTTATATATTAGTATAGATTTCGAATTTTATTTAGATTGATGAAAAGTTCTTAATACTAAAGTGACAACTAAGTACCCAACTAAGCTGTAAGTTTTATTATATAAATAACTGCATTTCTAAAACAGTCAAGTTCATAATTCAATTACTATTAAGGTGGTTTAAACCAGCAGGGTAATTGCGTAACAAACTATTAGTAGCACTGCGTTTCATTTTGACAGTTCAGTGACTATTATCGCGTTATTTACGTTATTTACGTTATTTACGCTGTTGTCGAGACCTATTTTTTAAACATACGGAGCAATGAATTAGCATTAAGCTTCAAAATCATCATCATCATCTCAGCGTTAATCCCAGTCGCTTCCGTAGCTTTTTCAGCTTTGGAGTCTGGGGTCCACTTTACCAGTCTAACTGCTGATTTTGGCTAAACTTCGATATTTTCCGTGAAGCGACTGCCATCTGGCCTCCACAGCCCGAAGGCGATATCTAAGCATTGCAATTAGACCAATTGTTAGCCTTGTGAGGGCTCCAGCAACCCGTAACGACTGCCACTAGATGTTCGTATGGCAACCGGGACCAACGGCTTAACGTGCTTTCCGAGGCACGACCAGACCAGTGCAAATACTCATATTCATGCATACAAATATTTGCACTGTGTGGGGATCGAACCCGCGCCTCCTTGCGCAACGGCCGCGTTCGCTACCGCTACGCCACGGAGGCTGTCAGCATTAAGCTTCAAAATGATTCCAATTAATAGTTATAGTGAGTTCCGCGATTATGGTGCTGGCGTAAAGGAAATGCTTGGTTTGGCTCTTGTTGCCCGAAATAAATAAATTATATTATTAAAAAATCAAATTATTAAATCATTGTTATTAATAATTATATTATTAATAAATTGTATTTTGACGATATTAAATGTATGTATTCACAGTACATAACTGTTTAAAATAGCAATAATTATATGATGAAACATCGGAGTCGAGTGAGCGTGTGTTCTTCAATTGGTTTCATCAAAAGGTTCTGCTCGTTTTTCGATATTTCATCCTATTTATTTCTTTGCCGGAGGCAGTTTTCGTTCAGGACTCACGTAGCTCGTTATTAAAAAAGCTGTACAGCTTAGAAACGAATGAATGAAACTGAATGATAAAAAATTGGTATATACAACTTATCTTCTGCTACCTACTTTATTATAAGCTAGCGACCCGCCCCGGCTTCGCTTCACTACAGAAAAACTGTGAACGTTTTAGATCAAAACATAAGAGATAAACAAATTTAATCGCGGAGTTTTTTGTAGGCCTTTTCAATGTGTACAATCATCATCTCAGCGTATAATCCCGGTTGCATCCGCAGCGCGCGCCTTGGAGCCCAGGGTCCGCTAAAATTTTCAATGTGTACTCATTATTTTGATAAATCTCGTAGGGTTCAGCCTGCGTTTGCATTGAAAGCGGGAAAAAAAATTGTTTACGACATCACACACAAGTTGAAGCTAGTACCTTTAAACGTTATTTTTCCTTAATATAATATCCATACTAATATTATAAATGCGAAAGTGTCTATGTCTGTCTGTCTGTCCTGCTTTCACGCCAAAACTACTGAACCGATTGTAATGAAATTTGGTACACACATAGTCTAGAGCCTGAGAAAGGACATAGGCTATACAATATGTTAAGAAAACCCTGTCCGACCCATAAGGATAATAAAGGTTAGGTAAACACTTGACCAAATATAATATAAAATTTTACATAATCATCTTAGTAACAATACTAATGAATTTTGAAATAATCCTTTTTTCCCGGGAATTAATTCCAATTTCCCCGAAATTTGGTAATTTTTAAAAAAGTGACAACACCGGTATTATTATAAGCGAATAGCGATGCGACCACTTCACAGGTGTCGCGTGCCCTGCCCCCCGCCGCCCGCGGAAGGGGTTGTTTACCGCACATGTATTAAGTTACCTCTTTATGCGAAATAATATTTATTTTATTTGATACATTTAGAAATTGTTGCAGTGTGGTTACCGAGCGCACAATACAGATGACGGTAGATCATAGTACTAGGGGCACAGTGAGAAAGGGACTCTCGCGCTGCGCCGTACCAAGCACGGGCAGTTGAGCGATGCAGTGACCATATTTTTGTGGAGACAATTATATAAGATAAGCTCATAATTTTATGATTTTTCATGATATCTTTTTGAAATTTTCTACATAGATTTTTTACTTAAAAATACTGGACACGTGTTTCGGGTTCCGCATATAGAAAAAGTAACGCTGTATATAGCATATATAACAAAATTAATAAACGTGTACCAGCATAGTCTATTTTATCTTTTATTTCACACAGTATAAATTATAGAAAAGTAAATACGTGACGGTACAACTAGCTGGTTAAATGGCTATTAGAAGGTGTATGCTTCACATATCACACAGCTTCAATAGTTCAATCAGCTCATATGCCATTCCCCATCCAATATTCAGATCTCTTGGGGCATAACCAGTCATATAGCTATCGGAACAGTAAGGTTCCATTTAGAAACTCGTCATCTATTCCTATTGAAGCGATATTCACTAGTCTGGCCGTGTGACCGGGCTCTTCAATAACTGAGTGTGCCTCAAACTAACTGAATGAGCCTCGACTGTACGAAATTAAGGAGTCAGATGCCTGACGAAACAGTTTTGTCGTTTATATATAGAGGGTAGGTAATAACGAGTTTCATTTTTAGGGTTCCGTAGGCAAATGGCAAAAAACGGAACCCTTATAGATTCGTCATGTCTGTCTGCCCGTCTGTCCGTCTGGATGTCACAGCCATTTTTTTCCTAAACTATAAGAGCTATACTGTTGAAACTCGGTAGGTAGATGTATTCTGTGAACCGCATTAAGATTTTGATGCAAAAATAAAAAATAAAAAATAAATATTGGGGACTCCCCATACTTAGAACTGAAACTCTTTTTTTTTTTCATAAAGCACATACGTGTGGGGTATCTATGGATAGATCTTCAAAAATGAAAAAAAGAAGTTTTCTAAAATATATTTTTTCTAAACCGAATAGTTTGCGTGACAGACGCTTCCAAAGTGGAAAAAAGTTGGATTTTAGAAGTTAAAACTTCTAAAATCTAAAAAAAACATATGACGTACATTACTATGGGCGACTAGCTTCATCTTATTGACTGACCGACCTTCTGACAATTCAAAAGTGCCTGTAACTGGTTTATTTGAAATAAATGATTTGATTTGATTTGACTATAAAAACTACCAACGAAAATTGTTTTGAACGAGATCTAGAAGTAGTTTTTTTTTAATACCTCGTAAATCGTAAACCGCTTCATCATCATCAACCTTTTTATCGTCCCACTGCTGGGCACAGGTCTCCTCTCATACAGAGAAGGATTGAGCGTAATCACCACGCTTACTCAATGCAGGTTGGCGATTTCAGACTTAAAGTCCAGATTTCCTCAAGATGTTTTCCTTCACCTTCACCGCTTATTACCGCGTAATCTTTCATACGAATAACTTAAATCCTTTAATTTCATAAATTAATGGTACGGAACCCTTTGTGCGTGAGTCCGTCACGCACTTGGACAGTTTTTTGTACTTGCTTCGGCAGTACATATAAAAATTGGAACTATACCTACTGAGAAGCCAGTAGAGAGCATGGCCCCTGCGCAAGGATGACACGCAAAATCGTGAAGCGTTTCACATTTTTGTGGCGGCCTGTAACACAGGCTTCTTCTAAAACCTAGTTCAAGTACCAGTCTCTTCCAATGGTGGAATATAAGTAGGAATATTGTTAAACCACTTTTGTGATGTTGTGAAGAGTTTGGCAAGTCATTAAAATGTTATGAGCCAATTGAGTTACTGTTATGGGTTAACCAAGAGGGGTCAGTGTGTTGACCTTTTTAGAATTTTGGATGTACCGGTCAAGGGTCGGAATGACACCGGTGTAGGCAGGACATCATTCAATGCAATACAATTAATATTACTGTAAACTTTATATCATGCCGTAGTGAAATACATTTACCTTATATTTACCTCATTTAAAATATGGCGCGCGAAAATTATAAAGAATTTAAAATCAATAACAATGTTTGACTGTTCACCATGAACGCACATGTTATGTTGTTACAATCAGCTGTAGAAGTCCATTCCCACCTTAAAGACTACTGTCGCATGCGCTAAACCGGCCACGCACACTAACGCATTATTTTTATTATCGCAGTCTTCATCTTTCTTTAAAGTAATGCAAAATTTCGTTACTTCATTTGAAGTTAAGTTAGCGGCCGCACTTAACAATGGTCTATCATAAGCGAGCGATTGTGGGTTCAATCCTTAATAACGGCAAATCATTTTGTTGTTTCATATAATTTAAAATTATGATAACTGATTTGTATTTTAAAATAAAAATGTTTGCAAATAATATTTAAACGAATAGAAAAATTTACTGAATATTTATACCAAAATAGGTTTTTATTATATGTTTTAGTTTACTATAGATGTAATATAATAAAAAATATATAAAAATAAAACAATAAGCATATTATAATGCAATATATTATAAAGTTATATGTTATTCGGTATAGATGTACTTATACTAATAAATGAAACCAACGTTGAAATGGCAGCATTGTAATATTTTATATAAAAGTAATCCTTGACAAACTTATGATATTATTATGGTAAAAAATATAAAAAACATTTTTGGTTTTTAGATATGAAAGTTATAGTATTATATGTTATCATTAAAGAGGTTATAGCTTAATTATTCATTTTCTTAAAGAAAAGAGGATTGAAGCTTAACCTGAATATTATTACAATCATAAAATAATCTATACTTAGAACACAAAACAGTGCTTATTACATTTACAATTTTTTTGCGTGTGCCATCCTGCAGTGCCTTTTTTCGGAGTTTGAAGGCATGGGATTATAATCTTCAAGCGCTTTCTTAGTTCAAAAGTAAACGAACTTATTTCTTATCGAATTCCGAAATTATTGTTTTAATAATTTACCAAAAGTAATTTGTATTGAAATTGCAAAAGGCGACATCTGTTAGCCATTAAGCCAACCGAACATATTACTGTCACTTAGCTAAATTACTTTACGAGTTGGTTTAGAGTCCGTTATTACGATATACAACGTGTAACAAAAAGGGTATATACATACCAAGGGCATGGCATCTTTAGATGATATCAAACGATATCGGCAGGGTTTTAACTCAAAATAAAATACTCAAAAAATTGGTACCAAATTTTCGGCTTCGTGTGTTTCTTAAAATCAAATCATAACAAACGTGGCAGCACACTACATACGTTAATAACTACTCGTTACCCGTCACGTTACTTGCCAAAATCCGATAAATGTCTTCAATATCTCTGTGCGACTAGTATGATAGTAGCCTATCACAGGCGGTGTTTTTCCTCATAACTTCCTAACATAAACAGATAGGATTAAAAAACCCTTCCAATATCGTTTGATATCATGTAAAGATGCCATGCCTTTGTTATGTATATACCCTTTATGTTACACGTTGTATAATGACATATATTTAAAACACTTTGTAGGACACCTCTGCACTGTGATTGTTATAAATTGTTTTTTTTTTTTTTTGTTTAGCTCGATAAGTCTCCACCAGTATCGCCAGTTTATTTTTAAACTACAAATGCAACCTCTCTTCTTCGCAAGATTCAAAGGTTTATTCAACGGTAAATATTGTTGTTTCGTTCCACTTGTCTCGACAGATAAGCCACCTTCGTCCTCCAACCTCTTGACTTTGGCTTACAGTATTTCTCTAAAACAATAACAAATTTATTACACACTTTCAACAAGAGATTGGTTTGCACCTTACCTAAATAATAATAAAAACAACTTACACAAAAGCCGGTTTCATATTATGATATTTGAGATATATTGCTGCATATGCCTGCATATTGATTAAAAAGTAAAACTAATAACACGAACTCGTAACTATATGTTCACCAACCAACAACAGCTAAGTAATATTATTTGAGTTATTGTAGTTAATAATAGTTATTGTAGGTAGTGGAATATTTTTTGTTCAGTTTGTTTCAAATCTACCGTCATCTTTTTTATAATGACTCTAATATAGAAAAAATCTTAAAATAAAGTATCATCGTTAAGTTGCGGATCGGTATTTTTAAATATTTTTGTTGTCAGCATTCATAACTCACCAATAAACATTTCAAAAATATTTTGTAAGTTATTAGATTTGAACTCGAACCACCTTGAACGCCTATCAAGGCGAGAACCGCTAGGCTATTTAAACACTTACTGTGAGCGTTGAAATTAGTAAGTAGTACCTAACAATAATAAGCGGGCAGCAAGTTGTCAAAGTGTATATAAGTGTGTATCAAACTTTATTATAAAAGAAGGTCGTAACTACAACTAGTATTGCTTGGACATAGTTTTGTGAGATTGTAACTCGACTTTTGGTCTTGACTGTACATACGGTTTTTTTTTTTTTGATAGATAAATTTTTAATGTATTTTGAACCTGATCTCCGTGCAGAACCGCAGGCATAAACTAGTTCTACTTGCAGATGTTCCCCTTTAACTAATGATTTGCGATTCTTTAACTATACATTTTAAAGGTTTGTATATCACTTACATTTAATCATCGTTTATGAATAAACCCCATAAACACTGTGGTGTTTATTCATAAACTATGATTAAAGTTAAGTGGCGTTAAAGGGCCAAAAATAAATGGTTAAAGTGAGTCTCTAATCACCAGTTAAATTTCAGCAACGTATACGAATAAGAGGGTATATCTTAAGTTCAGTGAGCTTGAATATCCCAAATCTTATTGAAGATTTATAGATATCATGCGTAGATTGAACCAATAACTTAATAATTTAATTCCAAATGTAATTGAACTACCTACTAGAAACGCGGGTTTAGTTGTTAATTATATCGATTTGATTGTGTTAACTATACTCCATTCATGTTCGCTTAGACAAAGGAGGTTCATAGAAGCATGCTCAACATTTAATTTTCCAAACGCATCGCAACATCGATAGTAAAACCTCTCTTCAAGAAAGAAAATAGAGATTTAATGGAAAACTACCGCCCTATCGCACTTATTCCAGTCATATCAAAAATATTTGAGAAATATATATATAAAGAACTCACAGAATTCGTCAAAAAGTGTGATATTTTATGTGATGAACAAAAGGGCTTTCGACAACATAACACTACCAATATGGCTGTATATGACTTTTTGTATAATGTTATTAACAATATTGATAATCGAAATCCAGTCTGTGGCATATTCTGTGATATGACCCAGGCTTTTGACCATGTACATTATGACACACTATTAAAAAAGTTGGACGCTTATGGCATAAGAGGCAATGTCCTTAACCTAATCGAATCATATTTAAGACATAGAAAACAAATTACTGAAATAAGACATATTGATACTGTAAAGAAAAAAGAAGAAATTTATCGATCGTCAGAGCGTGAAGTGAAATATGGAGTACCGCAGGGAAGTGTGCTGGGACCATTTATTTTTATATTATATATTAATGACTTGCCTAAATGCATTAAAGAACCGGTGACCCTATTTGCGGACGATAGTAGTTTGACGATACCTTGTAAAAGTGTAGAGACGTATGAGAATAATATTAATAATTGCTTAAAGTCAGCTGTACAATGGATGCAGGTAAACAATTTGAAAATAAACTTAAAGAAAACGAAAGCTATACATTTTACGCAACGGTTACCTAGCATGAATCTAACTATACAATAATGCAATGAAAATATAGAAGAAGTTAATTCTACAAAATTTCTTGGCCTCCAGATTGATAAAAATCTTAACTGGAAAGCACATATTGAGATGTTATGTAAAAAACTCAGTATATCCGCATATGCCTTACACATGCTTTCATTTTCCTTATATAAGGATGCTTTACTTACAGCGTACTATGGTTTAGTAGAATCCCATTTACGCTATGGGCTAATATTTTGGGGCAACTCAACAGAAAAAGAAACAGCATTCAAGTCTCAAAAGAGATGTTTACGGGCGATGTTTAAACTTGAGAAAACCGTTAGCTGCATGCCCTATTTTAAAAATTACAAGATTTTGACTTTGCCGTGCTTGTACATTTTAGAAGTTGCTGTGTTTGTTAAGTCGAATGCAAATTACTATAAGCATCTAGCCGACATATTCCCACGTAATAGACGTGACAATGCCCAACTTTGTCTCCAATCCGCTAAGGCGAGCCTCATGCGCAAAAGCATATATTGTATGGGTCCAGTCATCTATAATAAAGTACCCAAAAGTTGGGGAGAACTACCTCTATCAATGTATAAGAACAAACTTCGTATTTGTTTGACCGCCAGAGCATATTATAGTATTAATGAGATCCATAATGAAAAAAATTTTTTTTTTACGTAAATATTAATTGGATTCATTTTGACTGACTAATATAATAATAATATTTATTTAATTGATAATTTTATAATACATTA